>JACCKW010000624.1:0-35700 GCA_013623355.1 Fusarium bactridioides
GGACAGTTTGGAGGTGAGAGCTTGACTGAGGCTGGTGCATGACTTGGGAGCCAGATGTGGCGGTGCGCCATCCAGCCACAAGATAAGTCGGTACTCAGAGTTTTGGAGGAAACGCACCAAGAGCTTAAGTACCTGACTTTCTGCCACGTCGAAGAAGGCAGAGTTTGGACGTTGATGCTTGTGTGTTGAACCTGAAACTTTCTAAAGTAGTATAAACATATCGAGAAACAGTTCATAGGAATAATTTAAGGCTTGAGGCATCTTTATAACGGGTTTCGAGGATATTAACGCTTTTTGCTGATTCCTTGAACTTGGTGACAGCGAGTTCGAAGGCGGTGAGTAGGAGTTGCCCAATTTGGCATTCGGTAAGACTTCATCGTCGAATTTCATCAAGCACACGTTTATCATCGTCAGCTGCGCGAAACACGACAACGTAGCTCCAAGTCCAATTCATGTTTTTTCCTTTCACATTCAATGGCATGATAAGCGACAAACCCGCGTCGTGGAGCTATGCATATAAATATACCTCCCTAATAATTGCCCCGATGCCTGCATCTCTGTCAAGTTATTTTTGCCTGCTGGTAATATTCTTGCTAATACGTGTGGATATTGGAAATGCAATCCTTATAGAAGAAGAAGTGGCGGCCTTATGAGTTGGCCAGCTTTAACAGGTCAATAAAATATATCACGGTAGATTACTAAACCCAGACAGTGTTGAGTGATTCCAGAATCAGCGCTGGGTGTTTTGAGATCTATTTTCGTTTATCGGTCATCCCAGGTGGACGGATCCGCCAATTGGGGATTTTCTGTCTTTCGCCTGTTGAAGGGGAAATGGTGTAGCGCACGTGTCTGTGCGGTTTTGGATTCCGTGCATCGGAGTTTGGATCACGCACGGCAGGATCGCCACGAGGATCTGTTATCCCGGCATGGAGCTTATTTCCACGGGTAGGGCTGTTGTGTTTGCTGGGGGCGGAACGAACGGCGCGCCAAGTAAGACATGCATCGTGGAACGTGGGAAATGCATTAGTGAACCTTATTAAGCGCGCGGTTGCATCGCGGAAGAGCTAGCAGCCTGTGGGGTACTAAACGACCGATTTTGTGCTTTGCTAACAGTCACTTGTCTGCACCTAGATTGAGTTACAGAAAATATACAACAGTACGTCTTGCATGCTCAGAAAGCACGATAGATGTAGGTATTCACGTTCGGCCTGGTACATTATGATTGAGCTGCGAGCCGCATGCGACAATCCCAGCATCGCAGGGGGACTGGTGGGAGCTATGAGCGACGTAAACAGAGCTCCCTCAATCTCGCAAAAGGAGAAGTCCCTAATGCCAGTAGCCCAAGCTTTCTTGTGGCTTGATTGACCGTGGAAATCGTTGCGACCTACAGGGAACAGCTTCCAGCCAAAAACTCTGTATCTCAGATATCTCAAGTGCAATACAGCAAGCAATACGTCATGCAGTTTATTCTCAAGAGCGACACAGTGTCGGAATATCAGTGCTGGGTGACAATATACATTATCGACACGTTATGGACTGACTTCATTTGGTTCAGGGTCCAGAGGCTCCAGTCGGGCGTCGATAGCTGCTTTTAGTTTGCTTTTGCTCAGCCAATAAAGCCTGTTTGTTTCGTTCGGTAACCGTGTCGCTCAAACGAAATAACGGCACCGGATGTGTCATCCGGCAAGGGGACAGAAACATCAGCCGTTGACAGTAGGTGTTGCGTTGCAACCAATTCCTAGCTTCCGTTCCCCCCTGTCGCGTTAGCGTAAAGCTGTGAATGTCTTGAGCCAAGCTCATTTTCTCTTTCGTACATGACAGATCAAAGAATGAAGAAGCTTCACCTGCCCATCGGGCGCACCGGCAACTCCGACATCTGTCACCGCCAATTTCTTGTCACCGCAACACTGGTTTTCACTCAACGTGGCTTACCAGAGCTCAAGCTTAGCTCCGTGCCTTTTCTCTGAGATCGTGAGCCGTGCTGCAGCTGTATCCCAACAAGCCCCCCCCTGTCACCCATGCCGGCAATCAAATGTATGACGCACTGGCAGTGCCACAGCTCTTCACAGTGGAGCCAGGGCTGAATCTGGGACATAACGGGACCGTTTCTTTGGGTCCTCCCCATGTCTCTTCCAGTTGGGAGGTTGCTGTCGGAGTTTTCTGGTCCAGAAAAGGCCGACGTGGCTTGGATCTTTCTTGTGGGAAGTTGATTCAATTTGCCGACTAAATGAATGAATGGACTAATTGACTCCGCCTGCTGCTGTTGACCGTTTGAGGTCCAGAAATATGCCCAACTCCTTTCGCTAGAGAGCAGAATAACCCCTGTCAATAGACGCCACGTTTCTCCCCAACCTTTTGAGAGAGGTCCGTACCTACCTTAGTTCAGTGGGCGGTTTGAGCAGATCAGGAGGGGAGCTGCAGCCCCGCAACCCCGCCATGGGGCTCCCGCTCAAACCCAGAGTTATGGGAGCTCAACTGAGCAGCCTCTACAAGCAACATTGGCCGCCTGTACCAAGGGATCTCCCGATTGCCCTTGGACACTTTTTTTTTTTTTTTTTTGGCTAATGGATGAGAGGAGCGAGCCTGTCCATCAAGTTCTCTCCATCAGCCGAGCTGGTCGGTCTCCAGATTGAGCCAGAATCGCTCTACAACTAGAGCTATGATCCCTGCACTTCAGCGCCGTGGCTTGGTTGACACTCATGATTTAGTCCGAAGGCCGAAAATTCATGGCCAAACATGCAGCTCCTGTGAACGTGGCTTGCTAGTTAAGCAAGTTACCAGGGTATTGCATCAGCAAAAAAAGGGTGCGGCTGGCTGTGCTCAAGCCGTGCATCCCCACATAACCAGGAGAGAAACATGATGGCGGCCAAAGCGGGAATAAGCAATCTGCGACAGACCATCCGCTCTCGCCAGAAGTGTTGGAGCAATGAGCGGCCTGGCCAACATCCCAGATGATGTTGGCCATGAGCTTATCTCCATCATAGCCCCAAGAGCGGCATCAGATCAACTGTTACGATACCGGCCAGTCCCCAGCTGTTAAATGCCAGGACTGAGCCCCTTCTGCTGCTATTTTCGCCGGTTGAATGCGATACTCTCCTGTCTGTGGCACCTGCTTTGTGATATATCATATACCTACCTCTAGCTTCTACTGATTGCTAAGCTCAACTGATTGTCCAACGCTGTGGCTTCCGCCATCCCCCTCTAGAGGCCCAACATGAGCAACGTGTTCAATACCCATGATCGCCCGGCAGAAGCTATTACCTGGTCAAAACCGCCCCTAAGGTCCCGCATGACATGAGAACAGACTGACATGCGCGTAGAATGTCCATGGAAGACGAGTAGAAGCAGGTTCCCCCCCGTCAGCCCTGATAACACCCCTGCTGTCTCATCGGCCATTAATGCAGACTAAACATGCGCCTGGCTGTCAAACAAAGAAGATTTCGATTTCAAATTGCGGTGAAGACCATCGCTAATGATCTAGAACAGAGAACAGGCCTAAATTAACCCTGCACTGAGAGGTCGTGGAGAATATGCTATCAACTTAACCCATGGCAGCTCTTTGTTGGCGTTGGTTTACTAAAATAAGATACAGCAATGGTGAAGATGACGAGAGAGGGCATGGAATGATTGTTCACTCTGCCTGTCCTTGTCCTCAATATAAAAACTTGCTGTCCCCCCTGTGGACAAGGACCAAAAGACTCTGACCTTCACCCAATCTTGTAAAGTCTGCAAAGTCTCCTGCCAACCAACTTCTACATTATTTTCACATTTGAATCAACTCCAAGACAGAAACGCCTGTTCAATGTCTGGCCCACCCCCTAGTCGCTACGCACGCCCTGACCGGGCTATGTATACCCCAGGCAGATGCACCTGTGGATTTTCCAACGTATTCTCCGTGGAAATCTGCCAAGCCACAGTCGGCAAGGATGAGATTTGTGGTCGGGAATTGCCGGCCAGAGTACTGCTCAACGGACACAGCAAGTCACAACATCAGTATATGCAGAATAGAATTGTACTAACCAGCGATGCTACAGATGGCCCCGCTCAAGGCCAAGGTTCCTCTGCAAATGTTCCTGCCGCAGCTCTCACGACAGACAACACGCAAACTTGAGCAACCGGCGACTTGCATGATACCAAGATCATCTAGGTTCAGGGAGAAGGATACGTGGTGGAAGAGGGGAAGGGGGGGATACATCAACAAAGCTCTTTAGTTATCGAACCTTTCAAGTTCATCTACGACGGTCGCGTTTTCGCTTCATGAGCCAATAAGTACACAATGTCGGAATAAATGGGGAAATCTATGAACAGGATCAATTGGGTCATGCTTATCTTAGTCTGATTTCCGCTATCTATAGCAGGGCCATTTTTCTTATTTCAAATTGGTCTCACTTCAACCATCTCACCCCAGCCAATCCAGGATCGTTTATAACCCTCATTCTCAGACACATTTTGGTGCAAATTGATGGCCTTGACAAAATGCTTATATTTGCAGGGAAAACCTCCGGGCAGACCCCACTTGTAACCATACTAACATTTCCTCGAGTTAAGCTCGTACATAGTTATCTCAAGCCTCTCCAATCCTTTTCATGTGTCGCTGGGCCTTCTTGGAATTCCACTTCGCGAAGTCGTACCAGGACTCCCCGAAGCCGTTCTCCTTCATGGCCACCCCTATGTAGTAAGACCAATGAGCCAGATCCTCCTCCGTCCACAGCTTATTACACACATCGGCGGACTCCATAAGATCATTCGAGCGCACCTTTGTTCCGATCCAGTCCTTGGGAACAAAACCAGCGTGACGCCAGGAGCTGATACCTACCAGACCGTCTTTGTTCACCGTGAATGCAATTGGTTGGATGTTGTTAAAGGCAAACGTGAGCTCAGAGCAGTCGAGACCGATTTCTAAACAGTTTTCGCGCATCTTTTCGGGTTCGTAGTCGATGTCGCCAGCTGACCCAACCTCTTTCAGCAACAAGTGGTCATTTAGAATGCCGCCGTCAATGGCGGTGATAGCGCTGCCGCGGAGTTTGGATAATTCCAGGCAGGCGTCAGCAATTTGCGACACCCAAAGTGACCTGGTATCATGATCATCAGTCTCGGTCCAGGCGTACACCAAGTTGCGACCCGACGGAAATGAGCTGCAGACCAGATAATATCTGTCGCAGTGGACTCCATGGTAGTAGACCTCTGGAACCTTGAACGAAAGGTCCATTTCGGCGAGCTTTCCCAGAGTGACATGCTCGGGAGTTCCGATATTGAGATCAATCGTCAAGTAGGCATGACCAACCTCAAATATGCCTGCCCTTGCAGTCATGGGTCCACAGGACAGTTCGACGAAGGGGCAAGACTCCGAGAGAGGTCGGGTCGAGGGCTTTGGGTTCGGGACCTCAGCGATGGTAAAGAAGGCGTCTTTGCCATCATCCCAGCATGGTCCATTAGGCTTAGAAGCATGGCGAGAAATGAGGACCTGGCCTATCATCCAGGAGTTGTCGTCAATTTCCTCAATAGGGAACTCGTTCTTGTAGGTTCTTTCGGCCATGATGGAAAAGATGAAGGTACTTTACTATGAAGCAGGTGATGACTTGAAAACGGTGAATGGCTTTGAATGAGAGCGATGTGAAGCTTGCGGTTGGCTGATGGCAGCAGTAACAAGTTCTTTTGGAGTTGGATCATCTCGAGGTATTTATACGCAAAGCAGCAACACCAACCTATTCTGGGTGATTTCACTGTGCCGTTCTCTGGCACTGCCTCCAACGACTATTGATAGCCTAAGCCAATCGTATTGTCGAGCTCTTAGCACATCTCGGACTTGCCGAAAGAACACCCTTCCGATTTCACACGAGAGAGTATGGTTCGAGCAAACATGATACTCTTTGTTTGTAACAACCCGCGATGGCGTGGTTGGTAAGACACCACCTTACTAGTGGAAGGGTGATACGCGATGGTGACAAAGGCAAGTTTGTTCCTTCAATCAGCCGCGAAAAGAAGTTTTCCCAGCAGGGGGGGTCATGAAACACTGTGGTTTCTGTTCCCTCTTTGTCCTCGAGACTACTCGGAACTCCGAAGGTGAACTCTGAGGTTCCAGTGTTGATCTTGTGTATCCACGCGTTGTTTGCTACATGGCCTCGCGCCCATGCAGCCAGGACTGGCAAACCAGGGCAACAAACGCATGCACAAAAGACTGGGAACAAACCTCGCTGGTCTCCGAGACCCGAAAATGTGGGTTCAGAGTAAGGGAGGGGAATAAGGGTCTACCAACATGAATAGGCTTTCACGTGTCTCAATTTTGCCTAATGTAGCTTAAGTTCCAAGGCTCAAAGACCTAGGACGTGCAGGAAGAACTGAACCAACAACAGGCGCCATCGGTTGGTGACATCTCACCCCGAGTGTCATGAGGAACTATATTCGCATCAGCGAGTCTCACGAAATTGAGGATCGATACCCGACGTCATTGGTGGTTGCAGGGAGTTTTTGGGGGAGGCTGTCTTGAGGGGACAGTTTGGAGGTGAGAGCTTGGATGAGGCTGGTGGCCTGACGTCGGTGGTTGATGTGGCGGTGCAGGGACAAGCCACAGTTGCGCCAAGGACAGCTCTCTTGAGAAAATGAAGAGATAAGGGTCTGTTGTTGGTAACGAATTGTTGCAACTCCATGAACTCAATCAGACATCCATTATTAATAATATGATTCCAAGAAAACTTAATAACTACTATATTAATTTAGCAACGCCAGTCACCTAGTCATATTTCCTATACCATCACTGCTGGCGCTTGACACCCATGCCCGCACCCGCAGCCTGCGCACTTTGCACAAACTGTTTAGTGCACCCAGCAAGGTTATCGTAATTCTTCAACATTTCCTCCATCCGTTGATTAACATCTTCTGCTTCCGGTGGCCACGGCTCCTTGTCTGGGTCAAAATTCTCCGGCAAGAGCCTCCCCGCCTCTTCAAGCGCTGCCATGAGATCCTGAAACTCAAAGGAACTCAGTTCGAGCTGATGATGCGTGAGAAGATGCTATTTACTCTTAGGCAAGAATGATGTTACCTGCGCCATCCTCACGTAGTTTGCTGTGTATCGCATTGGTTCGAATGCGGGGGTTTCTTGGAGGGCTTGGTTGAACTCGTTTGCTACGGAGGTTCCTCGACTTGGTTTCTTTGAGCTAGGCATGGTTGTGCTTGGAGGAGAAGACCAAGTTAATGGCAGAGATCTTGATGGATACAATCGAGTTGTTACGAAGTTGCGTGGTTTGATGAAGATTATTTCCACGTTTGAAATTGCCTAACCCCACTATTCACCGTCAGCCCTACGAGGCTGATTGAGCTTGGCGCCGCGTGGGCTCACTTGTTACCTGGCAGCATCATTGCTACATTGAAGGACTTGGCTCGGATGACGAATTTATAACTTCAACGTTTACTCAAATGTTATTCTTAGATGTATTGATTCAGAGGTAGAAGATCGCAATCCGCCAGAGCGTGGCACGTGGTTCCAATTAAACCTCCGAATCATCCTGTCCTGATGACACCTTTGCAAGACAAGATGAGCCATAAATACTTAGAACATGTCTTCCTAGAACTACCTACCAGTAAATTCGGACTCTGTCTTGGTTCTTCCCCAAATGCTCTGTCAATTTTGTTCCAGCCTTGATCTGTCCGATATCTTAAATTGTAAAATGGACAAATACTATACCAGCTTCGAGGGACCTGCTGAGTACGAAAACATGTTCACCTACATGTCACGCGATTTCTTGAGAAAAAGTCCAGGGTCGCATCTTATCGCGTATCATAAGGGTTTGTAGGAGCTGCAGGAAAACTCCTCAACATGCGACCTATGCCGAGTCATTTAGCATACGATATCACCCAATTTGAACAAGCTTGAGCGGTTGGAACAGACCTTCATTTACTCATCAGATGTATCGTCATACAAGTTTGCATTGTCTGGTCAGAAAATCGAGCAAGGGATGCAAGTTGTGGTTTATAGAGAAGAGAAGTTTACCATACATGCTCTTCTTGGAGCAATTGGCTTTGTTGTTGATCAAGGTGAGGATAGTGGGTGACATGGTAATTATCTTTTCATTGACTGATGAAAGATCATAGAAAGCTCATTATCGGACGCCCTTAAGAGACGAAAGATTCCGCCTTCACCGCCATCGAAGAATGGCCTCGAATTTATGTAAAAATGGATGTTAGAATGTCCATCCAAGCATGGACATCAATACGTGTCCAAGCTACTGCCAACAAGGTTACTAAAATACGACGAAGCGACAAGGAGAATCAATCTATGCACCTCTGTACCTGTAGATACAAACTACGCTGCTCTCAGTCATTACTGGGGGTCGATCCAGTCTCTTACACTAAACACCAACACCGCTCAGCAACTGCACGAGGGAATATCAATCGAAGAGCTCCCAAGGACTTTACAAGATGCGTTTTGGGTGACCCAGAAACTGGAAATCCCATATCTCTGGATTGACAGTCTCTGCATTATCCAGGATTCTAATGATGATTGGATTCGCGAGTCAGCTCGAATGTGCGACGTTTGTGGAAACGCATATCTCACTGTTGCTGCTAGAAGTCTAAGAACAGTTCCGAGGGCATTTTGAGACCTGGGTCAGAATCATTCTATACCAATATAAAATTTCTCGGAGGCGATGCTCCTGTAAACGTTTCAGTCTTTCCTATGCGGAATAGCCACGTAGAAGCACCGCATCGAATAATTGATCGAATAATTGACTTTGGCGAAGGCCCAATATCGACACGCTGCTGGGCTTTTCAGGAACGTTATCTCTCCCCTCACACGCTACACTTCGCTCAAGCACAGATGTACTTTGAATGCGAATCGTGCTTTGAGGCGCAGGAGGAGTACACTGAACCTGTCGGCCATCCGCAACCGTTTAACGTACCTAAGAGAGAGGGAACAGAACAAGACGAGAGACAAATCAGATACATAACCATGGACAGCGATAAACTTCCAGCCTTGGGGGGCTTAGCTTCCAGAGTATCTCTCGAACTTTCCCAGCAGGGGTCGAGCAGCGAGTATTTCGCAGGAGTATGGCAGGAAAATCTCTTCTGTGACCTCGTCTGGCTTGCCATAGATCACGAATCAAAGCGAAAGGAACCCGGTTCCCATTCGGCGCCAAGTTGGTCCTGGGCGTCTGCGAATCACCCAGTTCATTACCACTACCACGACGAACCAGAAAATCTCGCAACTGTAAGAGACGCAAAGCTCAGTATGGAAAACGACGAAAGGCCATTTGGCAAAGTGACTGGTGGCTGGATTCACCTATCTGCCATCATGGCACATCCTTGCACCGTGGACGAAAGAAATATAATGTCTTTTGTTGAGCAGGGTTCACGTTTATGCAATCATGGTACAATGGAATCCTCCGAAATATGTCTTAACCAAGAGTTGTATAATGGACCTTGTCAACAAGTTATCTAACTTAGTTGCTGTGCCGCTTTATTGAGTACAGAAGTCGAATGATCCAATCTACAATGTTCGTGGCCCATACTACTTGATTTTGACGAAAGCAGAGTCAAATTCATGTGCTAATGGGAATATTACACGATTCAGAAGGGTAAGGGCTGGATCTCCAGATATCAGAGGGGAAAGCGATGTGCAGCTGAATCTGTTTGCGAGAGATAAAGAGTAGGGCAAATTAGATGAGATAATCATCGTGTAAGGCGGGTGTTTGTGAAATAGGATCTGATGCTTTGCCTTTGGAGTTGATATGGTTCTCCTTACAGTGCTTTCATACAACTCAAAGGATATGCAGACTTGGGGCCTGCAACACGAAGGCTTGAGACACCTGAAATTCCTCTTGCTGGCCTGGCCTCATTTAACTCCACTGTCTCCCCTCCTATTTCCACTATTGGCGATCAATGAAGTATATTCATGATTACGTGCACAACATCATTTCCCCGTTAGCCAGGTTGTGCTGCACTGACACAGAAAGAGGTAGCAAACAGGGCATTGCAAACCAAGTTGCATGGGGACCTTGTTCATCTTCGGAGTCCCGAGTTCTTCCAAGTATAATGAGAACACGGCACCCATGGCACTTCAACTGCATTATTGGCTGCATGTTCGCCTTCTGATGATTGGAACACCGCAAGTTGTTTCTTTGGTACACGATCCGTGATATTTCCCAGTGTGTCTGGGTATATCTCCTTGAAGTTCTCAATAAATCAATAATTCTGGATAGAGTTCAACTTGAGGGCCTTTTCGATTATCCAAAGGCGCTTTTTGCCCGAAGGCGTTCCCCACGAATAAATCACATTCAGTCATTGTGAATTTCTTGATTAAAAGTGAGGTCAGTGTGTATCAGTGTTCTATGCCAGATACGGAGCTCAATAGCTCTATTATCGGAGCAGACTATATGTAGTTATGGAGAGGATCTGGGGTAATCCTTTGGCTACAAAGGGGAAACCTGGAGGACTTGAGGTTTGAGTCAGGCTACTGGTTCTTCCACGTCACAATGCAAACGATACCTTAACCCATTTTAATCCTAACACTAGTCCTGGGACCCTATACCAAATCAAAAGGTCAACATGCTATTCTTGCCAGAGCCCATTATATTATGTAACTTAGATATCGATATCATTTTAGAGCGCCGTGTTTCCGAAGCATCTCAATATCCACCAGTAGATACAAGCATCTCAAAGCATCACCGCTGCAAAGTCAAGGATGCGCTTTGCCTTTTGAATTCCAGTAACCTCCTTGATGTTTTCCATTACTGATATGATCCAATACCGTAAAGTATCGGCGGCAGTATGTGTTGTTCCTGCAACGGAAAGTGGCCACAATAGATGCACAGCATAAGCGGCCCGCAGGTCACTCGACTTGCCTGCGACATCGAAACTATGCAAGATATATGGGACGCTGCTGCATATATCACTGGAGCTCGCCTGTATGATAGTTTCTGAAATGGAGAGTTGGTCTGTGAATGACCCAGGAAAAGAGGATAGGATCGACAGCGAAGAAGAGATGGGCAAGCAGTTGGATATTGTTTCAACAATTGACTGGTGAAGAATGATACGCGCACAGCGCTGTAGGTTCCACGAGTTGGCGAATTCAACGCTGCAATATGCATCATGGCGTCCCATGAACACTTCTGCTTCACCGAGATGGCTTTGTTTGGCTCGGGTCTCGTACCCATAGTCAGCTGGGAGCGTTTGGGCCCAGCCCTCGAGATCTGCATCAATCGACAATAGTCTTGAAATGTGGAAAGTCAAAATCCCTTCATCCGTGATGTATTCCCCAGCCGAGGGTAAGGTGGTGCACAAGTTAACAACAATGTCTGCTAGCCGAGCTACAGGCGCTTCTTGTTCTGTTTCATTCCTGCGAGCCTCGGCTATAAGGTGTTTTAGGACCTTTGGTACCGGCAGCCCACGCTGGAGGCAGTCGATAAGCTATTGAAAAGTCAGAAATTCCACTGACATGGGACTGCTTCAGGCCTCTTACTATCTCAGTGCGCAGGTGGAGAAAAATGCTCCGGCAGATCCTGTTGCGTAGCTGGCCTGCTCCTCGGAGCTGCATCAATGCCAAAGCACCATCTACATGTCGACTCCACGGACTCAAGTCTGCAGTAGGATGAAGAGTAACGGTCTTCTGGATCATTACTGTGCTCGAATTGGCCGACATGGGATAGAAGACTTACTTCGTACAATGCAAGAAGCATTACAGCTACCAACATCTGGTCGGATGCTGCTTCGATGGGGTCCACGAGTGCCTCACAAATGCCGTGAAGCGCACGAGAAAATGCCTGTCTCGCTGAGTTAATAAGCGTGGGAGCGTTCCTTGAGTACGCTAGACCGGCTAGTCCGACAGCATTGATGAGGTTGGCCAAGTACCCAGCTTCTGTTGCTCGCTTGTAAATGATACCGTGACAATCGGGATGAGTAGGGGACCGTCCAGACTCAGGTACAACATAATGGTGAAAAAAGAAATGCAGAGCTTGGTCTTCCGGCGTAATCGCAAGTCTGAACCAAGGGTAGTGACTGGACTGATCTTGAGATGGGTGGACTTTGGCATGTTGGTATAGTTTAGGTCGTACCAAGACATTCTGGTTGCCACTGGGTAGATTTGCGTGGGAAACGAATGATACCTTGCCCAGAGTCTCGCTAGTTTGGTCTCGAAAAGTAACAGACTCCTCCACTCGATATCCGTCACATCTGGAACCGGCCCTGCGACATTGACGGCATGCTGGTCTCGACAAATCGCACTTGGCCCCGAAATTTGTCAACACGCTAAAAGGGCCTGTGATATGGCGACCGGGTAACACACCTTTCTCCTCGTGATTCGGCATTCCGAGCACGCTTTGCTGGGCTTACCGCAGTAGACCATGTTACTCCCTCCTTCATTTGTAAAACGGCATGATTTCTGGTTGAGGTCTTGGTAGTGTCGTAATTATGTGATGCCCGTAGTATTCGATGCTTTGTAATCTTCTATGCCAAACCTAGACTAGCGTTGGATTTCTGTCGAGCTGGTTACTGAATACGGAATAGCCAAGTCCGCCTGAAAGGTATCCGCAAGTGCACAGCGTGCCATCTAACGTGATAGTTGAGAAAAAACAGTCATTTCTATCTACTATTCTAACCATTAAGGAGTAGATGACTCGTAAGCTTACGTGGAAGCCGTAGTAATTGTAATCGCCCTCATAGAGCCCGGTCAATATCCACATCATCGAGGTGTATTCTTCTTCCGGCTAGGCGGGTCTATCTCGTGGTATAAGTCTGTTGAGACCAACTACTTAAACTATTCCAGTCCTCCTTCAATCATATCTCTTGAGAAAATTCTAACAACCTCACTTGAGACTCAGATTACCCATTGTTTCATCGCTTAATTTGCTCCAAAGCATTGACTTTCACTTTCAAACCATGTCCCAGACTGTTGCATTTGTCACTGGCGCAACTGGGACTCAGGGCGGTGCGACTGCTCGAGAGCTCCTAACCGCTGGCGTCAAAGTTCACGCACTTGTTCGAGACCCATCATCCAAGCCCGCCATCGAGCTCCAGCGCCTCGGAGCGCAGTTGTTCCCCGGCAACTTCGATGACATATCTTCACTCAAGGCTGCGGTCAAAGGAGCCACTGCCGTATTTCTTAACGTATCACCAGCGTTTCCCGACACAAATCTGGAGGTGATTCATGCAAAAAACATCATCGATGCTGCTATCGACGCCGGAACAGTCACCAGCATAGTGTATTCCAGCGTCACCATGACGGGAAAACACGAAGAGTTTCCAAACTGGGGACCTGACTACCCCATGGCGTGGTACTGGCTGAACAAAGCCCAGATCGAGTCAATGGTGCGAGAATCTGGCATCAAATACTGGACGATTCTGCGACCGGCGTTCCTCATGAACAACTATCACCAGCCAACGGCTTCTTTCATGTTTCCGGAATTGGGTCAAAGGCGAGCATTCCTGTCGGCATACAAGCCCGAGACTGCAGTGACGGTGGTCGATCCTAACGATGTTGGCAAGTTTGCGGCAGCAGTAATTACCGAACCTCTGGCATTCCATAAGCATGAAATAGACTTGGGAGTCGAGTCACTTACAGCAGCTCAGATTGTTCAGGAGCTGAGCCAAGTCAGCGGAGTGGAAATTGGGCTCGAGTTTTATGGTGAGCAAGAAGCGAAAGATCTTGCAGTCAGAAGCCCCAAGATCCATGCCGAGTTGTGGGCGAATGAAGTTGGATATCAAGTCGACTTTAAGAAATTGGAGAAATATCCCATCTGCCTAACAAAATTCTCGGGCTATCTTGAGAAGCATAGAGACGAGGTCTTGCAAACGTTTGCTTGATCGTGCGCATATCAAAGAGTACATAGTTAGTTGTATTATTTTCAACTTAAAATGAACCGACTCTATGTTTTACCAGGCCAAGGAGATTAAAACGAGATATGTTGACCTGTAAGAGTCTTAGCATCTTAATTGGAGAATATTAGGAATAACCGAGGAGAAATCCGGGGAACTCGGGGCTCCTGGCGCCCCGAAAGCCCGTAACCCTTGTCTCTGATGCAACCATAAAGAGCAGCCCTGCCCCCACAAATCAAATCTTATCAGGGCTTTATCATCACCTCATTCCGTCATGCCTCCAACCAAAAGAAAAGCTACCAACGCCCTTGATCCAACCGAACGCAAAAGAGCACAGAATCGTATTTCGCAACAGTGTCTGCGCGAGAAGAACATCACTTACATTCGTAACCTGGAGGAGACGATCGAGCTGCTGCAGAAAGTAGCTACTGGCTCAGATTCTCAAGACCGGTACTCTGTTCTGCTTGATGCGCATCTCAAGTTGATAGCTGAGAACCGGAAGCTGGAGGATGCTTTGCTGAGATTGCGTAAGAAGTTACTCAGTTTCGGTCAAGCTGCTACTGCCGCTGCTGGTGAGTCTCGCCCTGTGGCTGTACCTCGAGCGGTGTTTAACTGACACTGGTACTAGACGATGAGGTCTTCGACTCTATATATCGAAGGAGAGATGCTGAAAACCCAGAAGCACAGAAATTTGCGCCGAGGACGGAACCAGTCAATCATGAAACACCATCTGGTCTTGATCCCTCGATCAACCATCAGTCTTTTCAAGACATCTCGGAGCAGGCCAACCAGACAGATATATTCAAGGACGCGTCGTTTCTTTTAGATCTGTCCATGACGGCCAAGAACACGAGACTTTGACCCCAAGCACAATTCAGCCTGGGGATGCCTTCTTAGATCCAGCCATGTCATCTCTATCACCAAGATCGCTCTTGTTTGTCCCAAACCAGCTTTAATATCACGTCAATGTCTATCTTTGGCTCTAGACTCCTTGGCGCCTGTCGTCGACATCTGGATAACCTGAGAGACTCTGGGAATCGTGCCGATATGGTCGACAGGATAATCAAGACTGTTGTGCGCTTCTCTATGCGCTGCGCAGGACTAGAATCGTATGCTTATGGAGTGGTAAGACCAGTACTGAATCACCAACAATGACTCCAAAACTAATGACAATAGAACGGAGCTAAATACATCGAAAGAGTCATCAGTTGGCGTCTCGGAATCTGTTTCAAGAATTCTGTCCCACTGCCATTCCGTCCTACACCCCTTCAGTCAAAGAACCCCACGCACTTCTGGGGAATTGACTTATTCAACTGGCCCGAAATCAGGGATCAGCTCGTCCTCGAGGCCGAATCCACTGATTTAGACGAACTGCTCAGAGACCTAGTCTTACACTCGGTCATAGAACCTGCTAACCACAGCGTCGCGGTCAATGTTCTCGACATCTTCGAAAACCAAGTCCTGCGCCGCCGTCAACACCAAAAAGCCCCTCCAAGAAGCTACTTCACCGATCCATCATGGACACTATTCCAGATCGGTCCTGAGGTTGGGGAATGGTACTCTTCTGAGCATGATATAGTCGAAGAAGCTATCTTTCAAGAACTAGATCGTCAAATAAACGCCGTGGCGCCAAGTCCGGATGATAATCCTCTGGAGGAGAGTCGTGCAAACGATGTAGCCAAGTTTCTGGGTCTTGATGACTTTTGTGAGTGGAAATTGAGTAAAGAATTTGCGCGGAAATACCCAAAGTTGGATTGTTCGACAGGTAAGTGATGATTACGGGGTTTGCAGGTTATGTAACTGACTCGTGGCTGCTTTAGCTGTTACGCAACGAGATCTTGCGCCCTCGGCAACAGTTTATTGCTGGTGATGCGATGTGGATTGATCTAGAGGCATACGTGTCAGAAAAGACGTAGTCAGAATTATCATTGTCAGAAACATACTTGTCAGTATAATGCGGCCAAGAGTTAGTGTGTCGTGTGAAGACACGCTTAAGCTAAATGGGAATGGACTCGGGATAGTGTATCATTAGCATATTGTTCTTTACTTTTAGTTAGGCATTGAGATTCCAGGAATGTATTACTCGTCAATCTTCCAAAGTCGATCATCATGGCCTGTTGTGCTGTTGGAGCCTACATCGTCTTTCGTTTTCTCAGTATACACGAGAAATTATGTACTCTTTATCCTGGCCAAAACCATGTCATGCGTAACCCCGCCCAACGACCAAAATCCATCAAAGGTGCCCAGGTTAGCATCTTGAGTCTAGATGGCCTTACGTGCGCATCATGTATATCCGATGTTCAAGACATCATCGGGTCTATCCCTGGAGTCTTGAAAGCCACTGTTTCACTCGGATTACTTCGGGCCCAAGTAGAATTTAATGGCGATACTGTAACTCAAAAGGAGATTACTGAGGCCATCCGCTCTTCTGGCTATGATGCCCACTCACTGTCTTTATCTGAATCTCAGAGCTGGGCTAGTCTATTGTCTATGATTCAAGAACCCTCAAACTCCCAGCGACATCATGTTAACTCATGCCAACGGGACTTTCTCTTGGCGACGACGGCTTCAGTCCTTTTCTTTGCATCACGCAGCATCAAAGCCCCATGGACGACGCAAAACAATTACATGAACTTGATTGCGTATATTGCTGTTGCCATGAACCTACTAGCTGGATCAGAACTCCATCTCGAGGCCTTGCGATCTGCACGGCACGGAAGAAGACCAAATATGGCAACTCTTGCATCACTGGGTATTATGCTGGCCCTTATGCATGCTGCGGTTGATTCTCTCCAAATTGGGATAAATAGATCTTATCACATGGACTTAAAGTCACTGGAGCCCGTTCCGATTCTGACTACGAGTGTCCTTGGTGGCCGTTTGCTCAAGGCCATCCTCTCCCAGCGCAATCGGGTCTTCGCGTCCCCGCTCGCAGGTCTGGTACCTACTATGGCCATGGGTTGCAACAAAACGGATGAATATACATCTGTTACTATCGACCTCTTGTCCCCTGGCGACACCGTTATTGTGAACCAGGGAGAGCACATACCTTGCGATGGAGTCGTCGAAAGCACAGAGTCAGCTCTAGTCACAGAGACTTGGATCAACGGTTCCTTGGAGCCCAGAGTAGTCGAGCTTGGGGATCCTGTAAATGCAGGCGGTCAGGTACGACAAGGGTCACTCGTCTGTAGGGCAACGGCTTGTGGGCGCTCGAGCCGCCTAGGTGAACTACTCACGTCCGTCGTAGCGGCGGAGCTGGCCAACTCTGAACCCCAGCTTCATCGTGCAACTTCGTGGTTCTCAAGT
Organism: Fusarium bactridioides; assembly: GCA_013623355.1. Taxonomy (NCBI): domain Eukaryota; kingdom Fungi; phylum Ascomycota; class Sordariomycetes; order Hypocreales; family Nectriaceae; genus Fusarium; species Fusarium bactridioides. The sequence goes on from JACCKW010000624.1 coordinate 17,110, forward strand.
GCAGTTATCCTGATTGCAACAAGCATACTAACTTTCTATCTTGTGTTCACGAAGGGTAGCTGGGCAGATGGGTTGGGTCGAGCTTCAGCGTTGTTACTAGCCGCTTGTCCGTGCTCACTGAGTTTGAGCATTCCAACTTGTAAACTACTAGCTACAGGTACGTGACCCCGAAAAGCTCGCATGGATTGCAGCTGACCCGTAACCAGTGCGAGCATCAAAGTCTGGAGTCCGGTTGGTGACTAGTTATGCAAGACTACGAAGTGCCGCGTCTGCTCAAACTATTCTCTTTGACAAGACTGGTACTCTCACGCATGGAGACCTAAAAGTGACGCATGCCAGCTTCTGCGAGGAGTGGGGTTCATCACAGAAGCAAGATATCCTGTGGAGGGCTGTGCGGGAAGTTGAAGCTGGGAGCACCCATCCAGTTGCCCGAGCACTCTTCCAAGAGAGTAGTGGAAGGCTAGGAGAGAAGCAAGAATGGTTACCTAGCTTGATGGTGTCTGAATTCAAACACGAACTGGGTCGCGGCGCTCAAGCTGTTGTGACAGCGACTCATCCCGGGTCCGGCGCCACCACTCAGAATTTGGCAATTGGAAGCCGTGCATATATCGAGAGCTTAGGGGTTGCCGTCGATCTCAGTCAAATTCCCGTTCAGATGAGAAATGGAATTACAACGACTGTGGTGCTAGCTATCGATGGCAAGCAAACTGCCGTCTATGTACTCGAAGACAAAGTCCGCTCCGATGCTCACCATGTTATACGACAACTAAAAGACCTGGGCCTGACTATTGGGATGATCACGGGTGATAACGCAGCTTCAGCTACCTTTGTTGCTCGCGAAGTAGGCATCGATTCAGATATGGTGTTTGCCAATGCCCTTCCAGAGCAAAAGTCTCTCACTTTGGCCCGGTTTCTCCAGCGCGGGCCGGCTATGTATGTGGGCGACAACTACAACGATATTTTGTGCTTTGCATCGGCGTCGTTTAGTATATGTGTCGGTGGCTCGGAAATGCAGTCTGTTGAAGATGACTGCGCTGACGCGATGCTGATGGCTTCGGAGACTTCTCCGCTGAGTCGAATTCCGTTGATAATACGCTTGTCACGGCGTATGAGCAATATTGTGACGCAGAACCATAGTTGGGCTATTATTTACAATATCTTATCTGTGGCCTGGGTGCTAGGTATATTCGGATCAGGACCGCCTTCCCCGTAAGCTATACTCACTTCGATCATGAGAAGTTGTGACTGACGTATCGTACAGTGTTTGGTCTAGTATAGGGATGGGGCTTAGTAGTGTTGTTGTGCTATTGAACAGCTCAAGGGTGAATGAGGGACGACTTGGTCGGGAATAATCGAGTGGGATAGGCTGAGTCTTAGTGAATGCACTAGGTAAGGCATACAATGGTGAAGAATTATATAGCAAGACAACTGAAATTTAACACACCTATCCTGAGTCGAGCTGGCTAAGGCAAGTTGCGTAGACGAAAAGCCAAGTCTTGCAAATATTTTCAGAACCTCACCGATTGAACACTATCGCATGGCTTTACGTGAAACCCATTGCACCACAGAAGGAGACGTTCTAGAATGCAACTAAGTTCTCCCTGTTGATTCAACATCTCAGCCACGAGCTTCAACTGCAAATAATACACCATATAAGATTTATTGATCAATGAACTATCTTAGGAATGGACTGTCTGTTTACGCAGTTTGTTTGAACGGATCATGAGGCTTCAAGTCTGTAAAAGCCGGAGCCGCCGCATCTTGCAGAAGAACACGAACCCAGCCCGGCAACACACGAACCCAAGGTGACATTCCCGCCGCAGCCGGAACAATTATATTCTGACCCCTTCCACTCAAGAGGATACCGCAGATCTTGTTCGCCAGATACTCTGTCGTCATGGTAGACATCCCAGGAACAGACTTGACGCCCGTGAACATCTGGGTCTGTACATGACTCGGCGAGACACACGAGAGGCGGACCGCGGTAGCTTTGTGAACATGCTTGATCTCGGTATGTAACCCTTCGTAGATAGCGATGGCTGCTGATTTGCTAGCTGCGTAGTCGGTGATGCCGACGGTGGCTAAATATCCTGTTTGCGAGGCGACGATGAGAAGATGGCCGTGGTTGCGGGATACCATTGCTGGTAGAAAGGTCTTGATGGTCCAGATGAGACCTAGAGTGTTGACTCCAATTGTACTGCATATCGGGTTAGTCAACTTTATTGGCTGGATATGGCTGTATACTAACAGGTCGATATCGTGTTTGGTGGCTTTCAATAGGGGCTTTCCACGACAGACACCAGCATTCGCTACAACTACTGTAGGTTCGCCGACCTCGCTGATGGGGCAAGTTAGTGAGTATCATAATATGCTCATATGGTATATCCTACCGACTGATCCTTCCGGCGACCTCTTGTAGTTGCTCATAGTTCGTAAGGTCACATTTATAATAGTTAACATGCGATGCTGCAAGTGGTGAGCGCCCGCCAAGTCTTTCGGAAAGAAAGATAACTCACGAGCCTTGTAGGTCAAAGCAAGTACATCAAGAACAACCACACGAATGCCCTTGCTGGCCAACTGCTGTACAGTCTCGCCTCCAATGCCGCCTGATCCACCAGTTACCAACACAATCTCCTTGTTCCAATCGAAGTAGGCTTTCGTGCCGTGGTTCAGAGCCCTGCTGACTAGAGTTTTGTTTGCCAGGTAGCCGAGGCCTAGTACAGATGCTAATGAAACCGGTATAGTGAGTGGAGATGTTGACAGTCCATCAAGTAATGGCTGTGTGAGCCCATGAGCCTCTGAGAGAAGAGATGAAACATAGTTAGTAGCGTTGGGAGGAATCATTTTGCCTGAGCCAGTGTTTTCTTCTGGGTAATGAAACACAGTACAGACAAGATAAATAAAATGCGAGCAGTGCTCAGTGAGGCGGATTGACGGATCGGAGGCGATCCTTGAGTAGTAACTGTGCTACGGTGACACATTGGCACGTGAAGAATTCGGCAGGTGATCTAGTGAGCGTTTATGCATAAGCTGTCACCGGAACAGGCAATGTCACGTATACATGACACGGAAAATAAATAAAAGTACAGTCAGAAAAGAATGAGAGGCATAATTACAAGAAGATCTTTGGCTGGGGAAGTTCCTGCATCGGGTGATAGCGTTGGATCCCGGAAAGGCACTAACGTCAAATGAGGAAAGGAATTCGTAAACTCCGACACACGTCCTGTTTGACAACACAGTTATGATGACTAACCCAAATGGTTGATGGCAGGGTTAGAGATTGCAGTATTGAGCACGGAGTAGTAGAAAGGATTATTGTTGAGGCGCAGGCGTTGCTTGTTCAAAAATGGACAAAGGAATCGTCTATTGGCATGCTTTCTCTGAGCAAGATATCCTTGTAGTGATGAGCTGAGGAAATGATGACTATGTTCTTTACTGTCTAATAGAGGCCATCTATGTTCTTTGTTCTTGATTTACAAAAACAGTCCACGAACAATCTGAGTGTTCTTCACAGCTACACCAATCGCAGAGGCGAGCAAGACCCCAAATCCTGCCCAAACCCATGATCGACTGCCCCCGACCACCTGATCTTCCATCGTCTCTCCTCGTCGGAACCCCAAATTGTTCTTCACCACACAGTTTCTCATGTTCTTCATATCAAAAGGAGGATGTCGAAACGCCATAAGCTTATCCATCCAAGTTGGCATTTCCAAAATGGTCCTCTGATGGGTAAATGCCATAAAGCCGTATTTGCCGTGATAATAGCCTTGGCCAGAATCACCTACGCCGCCGAATGGAGCGCCTGGTACGCCATAGTGCATGAGAACATCGTTGATAGTGACGCCGCCTGAGATAGTATTTTGCAGAACTGCGCACAGTGTGTCAGCAGAGATTGTGTTTTATAGTGGGGAAGAGCTTTACCGTAGTTGATCTCTGAGCCGTCTGAACTGAAGATATAGATCGCGAGAGGATGAGAACCACTGTTGCATGTTAGAGAAGGCGATTAGTGCCTTGGTCATGACTGGTCACTTACCTATTGGTCTGACGAACCGCATCCTTATACGTCGCTTTGATAACCGGACAAATGGGACCGAACAGCTCCTCACTAAGAAGCGAGTCTTTCAAGAAGATTAGACAAAGACTGCACCGAGGGAGTCATGACACTTACCATCTATGCTCACGTCGGTAACAACTATTGGACTAAGCATATTGTCCCCTTTCTTTACAGAAGCTTGAAACACTTCCCCAGAGGTCTCCTCCAATAAACCCGACAAGCGGTCAAAGTTGCGCTTATTGACGATCTTGCACATGACTCGACTCTCCACCGGAGAATTGCTGTGTCCAATGGTGCAGCCTTTTCACAAAACCGTCATGAACCTCTGGATCGACGAAAACGTGATTAACCGAGAGGTAAATCTGTCCTGCGTTGAGAAACTTGGCGTATGCGATACGCTTAGCCGCAAGATTAATGTCAGCTTTAGCAGTGACTATCGCTGGTCCCTGACCACTAAGCTCTAAAACCGTCGGGGTGAGGTGCTTCGCTGCAGCTGTAGCAACATATTTTGCGAGCTTTGTAGAACCCGTAAAGAAGATGTGATTGAACTTAAGCTCAAGCAGTTTCGTTGTTTCTTGCGGCCCTCCTGTGATAACCCTAATTGCTTCTGGGTCGAGGTACCGGCTTACAAGATCTTGTATGAGGTTCTGAGACGCAACTGATAGCTCAGATGGTTTAACGATGACACAGCAACCGGCAGTTATAGTAGCGATAACAGGCTGTAACGTAAGAAGGAAGGGAAAATTCCAAGCGCCGATGACTAAAACGACACCAAGCGGTTCTTTTCGAATGCGCGCCTTTCCCAGTGTTCCTATAAGGAATCCAGCTGACGCAACTGGCTCATCAACGGCCCATTCCTGCACATGGTTGAGGTGTTCGAGGATATCTGTTTTCAAGCCGTGCAGATCTGAAGTCAAGGCTTCGAACTCGTGGCGTCCGAGATCAGCTGCCAGTGCTTCCGTAATGGCTTTCTCGTTGTCGACGAGCATCCACCACATTTGCTTGAGCTGCCACTTTCGCCATTTGATGCTTTTGGTCTTTCCGGTGGCGAAGGTTTTGAATAGCTGGGAATGACACTCAAGACATTCTGCTTCGGAGGTGTAGGGCCGTGGAGATGTGATTTCTTTGGACATTGGAGCGTCTGACGAGTCCTGATCGCAGAAACCAACTAGGTAGGGATAGCGAACAATAATTTGGATTTCGAGCAACAGATAGCTTGAGAGGAAATTTGTCTGTGCTGGACCAAATATCTTGGCTGTGTTGTCCTGTCATAGAATTCTGACAAACTCCCCACATAAACCATTTAGCTTGGGCATAGTCAGAAATAGATGACCAGATCGCCCAAGATCACAACCCCGCAAAGAGTCTGGGGTAATCTGGTACTACCCCGGATTGATGGATATGAAAGGCATATTGAACAGACAAATCTCGCCAGACTCAACTTTCCTTTGTCCTGTATTTGCACAAGACGCTCTCTTACCATCACCGTCATCATGGGTCTAGCAAGGTCAAGTGCCCAACACGGACATGCCTATGGGACGTCAGGTACGCATTAGATAATCTGCTTGAAAGAGAGTTGGAGCTGCTGACACGCGCAGGACCATATGTGAAAGATCTCATCCCGCCGAACGTTGGTTCCGGCCCTCATCGCAAGAATGTCCAAGCCCGAACTCTCGGTGTGTGGATAGCCTTAGTTTTTGTTAGCCTTGGCATTTTCTTTCAGGATTATGTTGATCTTGGACCGAAATACAGAGCTGCAGCTCTTGGGCTGATATTCCCTGGAGCTGGATATCTTGCGAGCGCCAATGTACTTGGTGGAATATTGTTCGCGCTGACCTGGGCTAGCATCCCCCTCGCTCTCTTTGCGGTAAGCTGACCCCATGTCCGCATTCAATTAATTCGATACAATATGTTTATGACTTGGAACAAGCGTGGTTCGGTGCTGGAGCAATCTTGTTCCCTTCGCTCGTCTGGAGCTTGTCTATTCTGGGAGCCTACTTCACTACCGGAGATACCATCTGGGAGAACTCAGGTTATTGGGCCCCCGGAATTCTCTTCACAGGTTTCATGTATGCCAGTGTTTCATCAAGAGACGAGAGAAACCGAGGCTATAAGAAGAGAACGGCGAGGAACGAATTCATTCTGCGCCAGGCTGCCGAGACAGACAGACTCGTCACCGCAGCTTCCAAGAGAGAAGAAGACGAAGAACTAGGCATTGAGAGTCTCAGGAAGCTGCAATTCCTCTTTGATCAAGCTTTTCAAAGTCTCGATGACTGGTCAGGATTTACTATCGTCGATCAGTATCAGACCGCAGCTCTTCGGTATCAGATCTACCAGATGATGTTTGTGCTTGGCCTGTACCAATCCACCTATGCCCCAAACGCCCACGGCTACGTCAACGAAGCTTTCCAAAGAGTCATTGAGCGATCTTTGACTCAGAAAGTTCTCAACTTCTGGAAGTGGGAGCGCTTGACTGGCAAATTCTCGCTAGACTGGGATCCAGTTAAGAAAGACAATATCATGGTCACAGGGTTCTTACTTCAGGGAGTCATGCTTTACACCGCCAATACAGGCGATATGAGATACACAAAGCCTGGAAGTTTGGTCTTCAATATTGACGACAAGCATTCCTACAGCTATAGTCTCCATGACCTTCAGGAAACACTCGTGCGACAATGGTCTGCTAGTCCTTACTGCCTGATCTCGTGTGAGCCAAACTGGATCTACGTCATGTGCAATTTGCAAGGCATGACGGGCGCAGTTCTCTACGATCGAGTCTTTGGAACAAAGTCAACTGAGGTACTACTGCCAATATTCGAAGAATCACTGAACACAAACTTCACAGAGACTAGCGGCAGTGTCTTGACCATAAGGTCCGAGTTGACAGGTTTCACTATTCCCGGTCTGTGCGGTGCAGCAGGAGACTTGGCTGCCATCATGATGGGATGCGGTCCGCTGAGAAACTTCTCCAGACGTCTTTGGGCCATCATTCGGAATGAGACAGTTCAGTTTGATACCAAGACAAAAGAGGTTTCACTGATTGGACTGGTAGGAGCGGACAAGATTGATGCGGGCAATTATCGGTCAAATGAGTATGCTACGTATACTCAATTTGCCATTGCTGCAGGTGAATATGGAGATGAAGAGTTGAAAGAGGCTTGCGTGAAGAAATTTGAGCAGGCATGGGGCGTAAAGACAGCACCGATGGGGTCTCAGTATCTTGATTCTGAAAACGCATCGTGCTTGATGAACCAGGCAGCTTTGACAGCTGCTCTCATCAGGCCCGGTGCATATCATCGGATGATCCAGAAGGTATGCGCGCTACATCAAAACTATTGATCAAGTAGTATCATCTAACAACACTCCTAGGGTCCGCCTGAAACGGCTTTGAGAGGTCCCATTCTTTCAGAAGTGCCGTATCCTGGCGTTCTTATCGCCAAAGCAAGATCTCATACATCTAAAGACTTGGAATTGGTTCTGTATCCCTCAGCTGATGTAGGTGTCTTTGACCTTGGAATTTCTCGTCTTGCTCCGGGTCAGACATATAGTTATCTTGATAAGACAGTGAAAGCGGATAAGGAGGGGGTTATCAGGATATCGGTTCTTGTTAAGGGCAGGACTCATATTCATATTTTGCCAACTTCAGGCGAACCGTAGCCATCAATCATAATTTGACATTCCTCAACAACATCTTCAGGCGAGTTTACAGCGTTGACTGTCATATACGATCACAGTTCCAAGAGAATACGGGATCTCGTCAAATTCTTGGTTTATGTTCATGGATAGCCAATGTCTGTGACTTCATAGTTAGAGACCAAGGTCGCCATTTTCAGAGACTCACGAACAAGGAGCTAGCCAGTAGTCTAGAGAGCCTACAAGCCACCTCTTAACAGCAGCCTAAGTTAAAATACAGCACATCAAGATAAAACAGATATCAGTAGCAAGTATGTATAGAACAGCTATATCATTAAACTTATTTATTTCGCTTTACGCAAGACCATAGGGCTTGTTCAAATCCTTAAAAAACCATGGGCTGCCAAGTTTGTTGCCCGAGGCGGGAGCCTCTTGAAAGATATAACTAGAAGGAAAAGAAAATATGAACCTTACTATAAATTACTTTTTGTGAGGCCTGACGGAGCTCTTAGGATTTGCCTATTTTATTGCAATTGGAAATATTGAATTCCCTTGAAGAGCTTTTCTACTAAGATTTAGTCCTGGTAATTACTTGAAGGAAGTGCACTGAAGAGTCAGATACTGTGTACACATCTTTAAACCCTATTCTACCAAAGTGGGGAAAAATAGATAAATAAAACAAAACCAAAGACAAAAACAAAAACAAAAACAAAAAGAGTGACAGGACGAGAACAAGAACAAATAAAAAACACTAGACTATCCATCAATAATGCAACACATAGCCACCGCTTATCCAACACTTCCCAACATTCCTGCTCCCATTACTTCTGAAGTTAATAAGCACGTGCACGGTTGTCCTCCCGGGAAAACAGCTGGCGCTCCACTTCTCGCTCGATTTGCCGAGTGTACCTGGTGCTAAGGCCTTCTTCAATCATGTGAGTGATTTCCAGCGGCAGAGCGATCCTATAATATAATGTCAGCATGGACTAACAGAAACAAAAGCAATCTCCTCCATGTAATTTGGTGGGGGAGTGATTGAGTACTCACAGGCCGTTGGAAGCCCAGTACTCAATAAGCCACTTGCGATAAGCAACAGAGTAGGCTTCTGGTAGCTTAGAAGCAAGAGCGTACTCAAGGTCCTGGATCTTCTTCGCGTATCTATCACATTCGCTTGAGCTGGCTCCTACGGTTCACCTTGATAGAAACTAGGTTCAAATTAAGGAATGGATCATATACCTTTCAACCATCGGTTATAATGATATTCATATCTCTCCTTCGCGTCACGAAGATGATCTTCTGTTTTGATTCGTCTCCGTCGAAGTTCCTGAATGGATCCCTCGTACACTTGCAACTTTGAAGGCATTGCGGAAGTTATACAGACAACTTTTGCAAGAAAAGATTTATCAGAAGAGATAATTATTGGAAAGATGAAGAAGATCTTGAGTAGATGAAGATGGTAATACTTGAAGAGAAGCTTGATGGCAATGAAGTGTCCTTGGGATTGGGGATGAGTTGGGCTTTTATCCTCGATGGAGTCTATTGATCTATGGCGCCTTGGGACTCAGACAGTACAAACGACCATCGAAACTTGGCAACCAACATCGCCCAACCCTTCGAGTACTCGAGCAAAAGGGTGTTCATTTCCTCTGCCGCGCGGCTACAAGCGAGGATACACTTGACAACCTCTTCGAAAAGCATCCTAGTCTCCGTGCTTGGCGCTGGAATGATTAGGCGGTCGAATGCCGTAACCTCGTCTTAAGGCATGGCCTGGTCATCTGGTTGGCCTTGACCCTGCAGGGACCGAGCCTGCAAGGATAGCTCTTCATGGCCAACAATGACGAACGGCGAAGATCTGCGTGACTACAGAATAGGTGTCTCAGGCTGATCAAGCTTTGATCATTGGCGACTCATGAGTGGTTTACCGATTTGGTCGCAGCCAACGCAGGCGCTGGGCTCTGTGTTGTGACTCCCACTAGGACGAAAGAATAGGACCAACAGTCGGAATGCTGGGGTCTTTCCACCAACACCCGAATGCAACATCTGTTTTTGGGCTCCATCTGTAGTAACCGGACAGTTATCGGTTCTTCTGCGCAATAATCGGCCCACCTGGTAACCCACCCAACCTCTGTCAAAGTTTACAATGATCTGACGGCGCGTAAACGATTCCATTCCATAACTGTCGGGCGTCTACGCCGTACGTCTCGCTAAAGTGGCCGCATACGTTAAAGTTTAAACCAGGGCGTTGAGTGAATTCGGCTCCCATTCCTAGTGGCAGGACAGGGATGTTTTTGCCCAGATTAGTACTAAACCTGGATTTATGAACTGATTTTAACCGCTTGGTTTGTTTATCATGAACCAACACGACCTATTGCGCTTTAACAGGGTTACTGATAAGTCCCATTTGTATTTTAATGTCGGCTTTGCAAATTTAGTCTTCCCTTAACCGGCAACAATTGCGGTAACCTGGCTGGAAGTAAACTCGAAACCAAAGTTACTTAGCATATGAGAGAACATGCCGTCCTTCTTATTCTAATGGTCTTATAGAGCAATCAACAAAAGAGCGCCTTTGTTATATTTCTTCAGACCGCGCCATTTTGCTATCCTGACAGCCGGCGAGCTCGGCCCCGCACTTATCTTCATGCTTCAGCGGCTAAACACCCTTCAATCTTCAGGCCCGATTCCGTGGCCGCAACCGAAGTTGCAATTACCTGGCTCAACCCTGGGACCATCGAACGACCAAGAAACTCGGTTAATTCGGACTTCGGGCAGTGCTTGTTACGGTACCTCTCCGCAAAACAAATTGTTCCTTCTTCTTTTTTTAGCAAGAGGTGGGTATTTTCCAACAGCTGACTTGTAGATAGAGGCAAACAAAATCGGCTGCGGGGCAGGCTGAGGGCTCGGACTAACTTGGTCCCCGGCTGTCAAAGGGCTGAGATGCCCCCGCACACAAAATTGCGCATGAGTCATGCTCTGACCAAGTCTGAAATCAGGGTGAGCAACACGACTGCGAAGGTCTGCCAATCCCTCTTTTCTCCCGTCAATACATGAATGGTATATCATCCTTGTATCATCAGCTAGCAACATGTCAGCAAATAACCCCAAACCCCAGCCACCCCAGTTTGAACTCAAGACGGCAAAGGGTACTCGTGACTGGGTTGGCCGTGACCTTCTATTGCGCGACCACATTTTGTACGCTTGAACCATCTCATGCCCTTTCCGGACCCGTCGCCTCCATCACGCAGCTAATTGAGATTCAGTCAGACAATCAGCGACGTTTTCAAGCGTCATGGCGGCATTCCCTTGGACACGCCCGTCTTCGAGCTCCGGGAGGTCCTGGCTGGGAAGTACGGTGAGGATGCCAAGCTCATCTATAACGTCGAGGACCAGGGAGGCGAGCTTTTGTCGTTGCGATATGACTTGACGGTCCCGTTTGCTCGTTGGTTAGCCATGCACAGCAACGTCAAGCAAATCAAGCGCTACCAGATCGCCAAGGTATACCGTCGAGATCAGCCTGCCATCTCTCGTGGGAGACTTCGAGAATTTTATCAGTGCGATTTTGACATTGCTGGTGTGTATGACGCCATGATTCCCGATGCTGAGATCCTTCGCATTATTGTCGAAGTGTTTAGAGCACTCAAGCTCGGCATTGTCATCAAACTCAACCACAGATGCATCCTCGACGGCTTATTCACCGTTGCTGGCGTTCCCCAAGAAAAGATCAGGACCATCAGCTCAGCAGTAGACAAGCTGGACAAGGCGCCATGGGAAGAGGTCAAGAAAGAAATGGTGGACGAAAAGGGTCTGGCGGAGGAGGTGGCCGACAAAATTGGTGGGTACGTCAGGCGCAGTGGCGGTTTGCGTGAGATGATCGATACCCTCAAGGGGGACCAAGAGCTGTCAGCAAACGAACAAGTCCAAAGTGGCCTGGCCGACATGGACCTTCTCGCCCGTTACCTCGGGGCAATGGACGTCATCGACAGTGTTTCTTTCGATCTTTCACTCGCACGTGGCCTCGACTACTACACCGGATTGATATACGAAGTCATCACGAATACCTCAGGTCGATCCAATCAAGTCGGCAGCGTTGCCGCTGGAGGACGCTACGACGGCCTTGTGGGCAGGTATGGTAAACAGGCCGTCCCTTGCGTCGGTCTTTCCTTTGGAGTAGACCGTGTCTTTACCATCTTGGATGCTCGACAAAAGAAGAACACCTCAGATCTTAAGAGCGAGGCCGATGTGTACGTCATGGCAGCTGGCGGGAAAGGCTTTGATGGTTTGCTAGCTGAACGGATGGAGGTGGCTCGTCAACTTTGGGACGCAGGCATTAGGGCCGAGTTCACTGCCAAAGTGAAGCCCAAGATGCTTCAACAATTCAACGCTGCCAAAGAAGTGCCGGTTGCTGTAATTCTTGGTCAAGACGAAATGGAAGCTGGCCAGGTTAGGCTGAAGGATGCCCGAGCCGGTGACGGGGATAAAGTTGAGAAAGATCGAGGTCGACTTGTTTCTAGAGAGAGTCTGGTTGAAGAGGTGACGAGTCTTTTATCAAAGATAGCACTAGAGGAAGGTCAAGATTAGAAAATGGTGAGGGTTTACGAGTCAGTACAAGATGCGCGAAGGGTCTAGGGCAGAATTGCGCGAGACGGAACAATAGGATGAATACAAGCATAGAAATCGTCACTTTGGTAAATACACAAACGTACATGATAAGACTGTGAACCAGACTATAATGTCTACGTTGTGAGCTAGATGTGTTATTTGCAGTTGGGGCTTGTGACTGAGAGCTTAAATCAGCGGACAGAACTTAGCCGTCAGAAGTTGCCGATACGCGCTAGGCTCTACGGCGCCTAGTTGTGTGCTTTGAGGGAGGGATCCACCAAAAATTCTGTATCACGACATCCTCACCGAACATCGGCCTCGTTGCTTCAGCACACTCACAACCCGGTCACAATGGGAACCAAATGCGAAGAGGCGATCAATATTCGCATCAATGCCCTGCGCATTGTCGACGACAGCCCTGTCAGTCCCCGATCAGAGCTTCAAGACGCCATCAGCGACTTCAATCAAGCCGTCGCGTCTGTACAACTTCGTGGGCAGCGACTCGTAGCTCTCTTGAATGACCCCGATGTCGTCTACAAAGCTAGCGAAGATGAACTGTTCAAGGTACGCGCGAACGTCAACCGTATCACGAAATCAGCTCAGAGCGTTACTGGCACCATTGATCGATCACTGGTTGGGATCATCACTTCGCGCCCTGGTCCCCGAGGACGCCGCGTCGATGAACTCCTGGAATTCTTCAGTTCTCAAATTAACGACATAGCCCGTGGTGAACTTGATAATATTGATAATGGTCCGGAAAGCGAAGGGAGGATTATCGAGAAATGCTGCGTGCAATCTATGCGTCCTTCAGGCACACTGGATCCCCTTCAGTACTTCGCCGCTTTGAGTACAGAAGATCCCCTCTGGTCATGTCGACCACAGTTCTTGGGATTCAGAGATCTCAAAGGTGGAAGAGTGGCCAGCCAGTATCTTAGCCCTGATCAGAGGTCTGAATTAAACAAAAAGCGAAGGGCAGAGATGAGAACTGGTTGGACCACGTTTTGGATACAACTGTTGAACGAATGTCCTACGGGCCCAACGATCTTTCACCCTCTCAGTGCCTCACTACAGTGGCCGTTCCAAGATGTTCCAAGGTATTTGTTTCGGGTCTACGACTCAAAGAGTTCTGGACTCAACTCAGACACCGTCTTTGCCTCAGAACACAGTTCTGCCCAATACGGAGCACTAGGACGAAAGCTGGGCATTCTTTCATTGGATAATAGACGCGCTTCAAGGATGCTATACAATCACCTAGGAAGAAAAAACTGCTTCAGTGGCAGTGGATCGTTCAGCGATGGGAGACAAGAGGATAACCTCGTGTCTTGGACTAGCTCTTTGATGAACGCGATCCAGTACGCTATATGGAGGTCGCATATCGGCCATACACCAGCCTCCAATGTTTATATCTGTGCTATGGACACCAGAAAGTTCCCTGAAGAGCAGTTCGCAAGAGATATGTAGCTCCTCGAGACTTATGCCCATCTGAAGTCAAATTGGTTTCGACTAGAAAACCCAGAGTACAATAATGGGGAGTACCTTTCCCAGGGAGTAATCCATCACGGCGGTCGATCGTCCGTCTTCTCTCTACGGGATCTCGTGTCAGCCGGCCTACATGAACTATATCCAGAGTTTGCAGAACCGTCAGCCAAGGTTTCATGGACAAATCGAGTGGTTGAGCTTCGAGCCAACTGGAGAGAAGAATGCCGGACATCTGAGAAAGAGTTCGACCAGGCTTGAGAAATTGCAAGGGGCCCTTTGCACGAGATTGATATATGGGATGCCATCTCGCTGCTTTTGACCTTTCGAAAGCACCATCCAACTTGGTTGTGTAAGTCATCTGAGCGGTAATTACGGCGATCCTAAAATCTGACATGATAATATAGACGATCGTTGGGATGGCTCTGAGATCTATTTTTCTGAACCTGATGAAGTTCGACGGTTCAAGGCACTACTAAAGCTCACTGCAGATAAATTCGACTCAGAGCTGGCCCAGGCGGGTCATCTGTCGTCGGAGGAAGCTAAGAAAGCTGCCCATTTGAAGTACATGGTTTTAATCAAGGGAACCTTCGTAATCCCAGATGCAGTTTAGTCGTGATTTTGATGAAAGGAGAATGTAAGGTATTAGCTCTCCATCATTAGATTGATCATCCTCGTGGATAATCACAGCATACAACAATATAGCGAATTAAATACACCCAAGCTCTATTATAAAGCATAAAGGGCTTGGAAATGGTCTTCTAATTGGCTCCTTTGTACCTACGCGTCTTGCATGATAGATATGGTATCAAATACCCCGTACCAAGTCAGAACCTCCCCTTCTCGACGCTCTTGATTCATTTATCATCCTCCTTGATCAATTTCCCTGACAATGGGCGTCTACAAAAGTCAGGCCACGGCCAAGATTGAAGATATTTCCAACAGCATCAATGATTTGAACATCGTTAGCAGAAGAAGTAAAGGACGACCGCGCAAGTCTCTTGGAGAGGCATTGCACAGTTTCGACGAAACAGCTGTTGTTTTGTCAGAACAGGCAGCTACCGTCGCTAAATTACTTTGCGCAGATGGTGTGCTAAAAGAAAGAGATGCTGAGTCCATCTGCCTCGTGCAGACCAGGGGGCTTCAGCTTGCTCGACTTGCACAGCTGCTTACCGACTCTGCAATCCCAGCCATTGTCAGACAAGTTATCTGCTTGGACGCCAAGACGACCTTCGCTGTGGATGACCTCCTTGAGTACTTCAAGAAACCGATAGAAAATATCACACAGAGAGTCATTGGGACATCAGGGAGTGACGATGTCCTGTGAAAGATTGCCGTGGAATGCTATCATCAGGCTTTGAGTCCTTCTGGGGAGCTCAACCAGGTTCAATACCTTGCTAGCAGAAAGCCGCAAGAGAGTAAGGACAAAGAGGAAGATTGGACAAACTTTTGGATTTGTTCATTCTGCAAGTTTTCCAGTGACCCGACACTATTTGAACCTGAGAGGAACGTCATATTCGGAGAATCAGATAACAAGCCTCCTGAGCGCATGGCGCGATACCTCTTCCGAACATACGACAAACATAGCATGGGCATCAACACAGACATTGCCTCCGTACTTATTGTGCGTGGCGAAGCGAGTCGTTATAAGGTGGACATGTTGTCGATGGACCGTCAAGAGGCTTCAGAAATGCTGCATCATCATTTGCACAAGGGACGTTTTAGCGTTTTGGAGACTCGGAACATTGTTTCGTGGAACAGCTCTCTCATATTTGTGATCCAGTACGCAAATTACAGATTTTGCAACCCGGAGTTTGGCCCACCAGGCGATATCCATATATGTGCTCTGGATACATCCAAATTTCTACGCGGCCAGATTGCAAGCGACAAATGGTTGCTCAATTGGTTCAGCAGTGCGAAGTTCTCAGACGACGAGGTCAGCTTTCGCAACCTTCGACTGAACATATCGGATTAAAATAACGGGGAGTATCTTTCTCAAGGAAAACTCCACATTGAAAGACGATCTTGCGCCTTATCTGTACAAGGTCTGGCAAATGCTGGACTGTGGGACTTGTATCCGTTGATGACGTCGAACCCACAGACCCTGTGAAAACTCAGTGGCCAAAATATGTTAAGTATCTACGTCAGAAATGGCTGGCAGCGCGGAAAACAACAAAGACGGAGGTGCAATGTGCCCTCAATATTGCACAAGAATGTTTCCCGGGCTTCGATTAGGACGATATGTTACTCTCGTTCCGTGAGCGCAAACTACAGCGGGCGGAATCATCATTTCAGAAACCATTTTCAGACTGAATACCTTCTGTAGCAGTTGAGAACATAGACTACCAGGAACCCCTAGAGGTGGGTCGATACTCGACGCTGAGAAAGCGACTGTCTGAACTGAGCGAGGCGTCGGGGGAACGTGGCATGAGGCTTTTTGAGCAACTATATCAGCTGGAAGATACAGAAGAACATTAGATTGGGTTACAACCACTGAGAAATGCGGATTTAGAAAGTGTGATTCGAAGATATGAGCGTGACATAAGTTACTGTTTCAGAGCCTTGAGACTAGCAGGTGGATTGGCCTTAACGCGTCTGAATATCTCATCCTTTAGCTCCCCATCACTCCACTGTCTAATGCCCAGAAACTCGTTATCAGTCTTTGGAAAGAATCCATTGCCCATACCATAACTCGCCCTTATGACAAAATCCCTTACTGAAACTCTATCTCGTATTCCCTCGTTGTACCGCTTCCACGCAGCCTCGACCAGTACCTTCGTATCAACTTGTTCAACAACAAACTCGGCGCCTGGAGCAGCCTCACGCGCATACCCCAACACCTGATTCTGTGTCATTACCACGGTGTGTATATAATATAGCTTATTGACGGTCTCATCAGGCCTCAGAAGCACAGATGAAATGGCCTTGCCGATATCATCGAGAGCAGTGGCAGACATCGGAATATCTCCGCCATCCGCAACGCGAGTCGGTGCCTTGCCGGATAAACCAACGAATATGTCTTCATCAAGCACCCAGTCGAGGAACATGCCGGTATTGATGCCTGTGTATGTAATCTCGCTCTTCTGAGCCTTTGCCAACACGTCGTTAAGAACGGGTAGCTTGGTCTTCATGAACGGCATGTTGGCTATCTCTGGATTGTCGAGCGAGACTCCAAAGAACGAAGGAATGGCGCGATAAATACCAGCGTTGACGGCCGCTTGCATCGTAACTACCGAGGCATCGTAGGCAAGGCGGTTGAGAACGATAACGATGGCATCGAAGCCGTGGCCTACTAGGCTTGGCGTCAGGCTCTCGGCTGATGTGTAATCTGCTCCAATGACATCGACTTCTGGTGGAAGTTTTGCGGAAGATGGATTCCGCGTCAGCACACTGACTTTGAAGCCGTTTTTGAGGAGATATTTGATGGTCGGTGGGCCGAGACGCCCGGTGCCCTGTAGATGTCAGCACGGGCTTTATAGTTGAGGACACAAACCTACGCCGGCGATCACAACATTGGAGATAGATTTATGAGACATATTCTTGGGTTTCGAATAGACAAAGAAGAACTGACAGTCGAGAGACGACCTTGCGGTGCAATAAGCCGTGCTGACATTGAACCGCACACTAGTTCCTCGATCCGGCATGTCAGCTGACATATGTCATCGGCCAGATCGGCTTTTGAACTCGTAGGATTCTGCGAGGTGTTTGATATAGGCTATTCATCTGGGGCTCGTTTGTCTCAGTTCTTTTCATGCCACTCCGACTTCTCTTAGCCCGTGGTAGATATTCATCATATTCTATGCAGTTTCTGTTTTGAGCAAGCCTTGCTCTACTGCCTTGAATCCCGTCCAGCCTGTCAATACATCGCATTAGCTGGCTCTCTTCCTCAGAAGTCCTCTAGTCGATACACAGAATAACAGGGCTCTTCATAGGGATGAGCACTAAGAAGCATCAGCACTGCCTAATGTTATGGGGTAGTGAAACCACCTACCTCTTCAGAGCTTTGACTGCATTTCTTGCGACATCTTCGCCCACGCAAATAGTTTCGACTCTTGCCTCTTCAACCTCCTCAAGCTTACCGACTTCGCCAAGATGTGGTTTGGCTGCATCTCCAGGGCGAAACTGGCCCGTCCCTATGACGGTCCAACAACACTCTGTGTAGTTGCCCGGGCCGGGGTAGCGACCTGCTCCAGCAGCGAAAATGGCCTCTTTGCATTGAGCCAGTGATAATGTGGGCACGTTGAATACGAGTCTGAAGCGTGTAGCGGAAGCCATAGTGATTTAGTTTGCTTGCAATTGAACTCGTATGGCTTCTTTGGATGGTACTTATGAGAAGGCGGGGTAAGTTGAAGGTCTAATAATATCTCAAGGTGGTGGTGGCCTGATGTTATCAGGCCAACCAGGCAATTATAACCTCACCGATAACTGAGGAGCAACAGAGGACGTTGAGCGGCGATTGAAATACCTCGCTGTAACACATATAACACAAGAGTCAAAACTTCAGTGCCCATGTGAAAAGCTTTTTTTTTTTTTTTTTTTTTTGAATGGTTATATGATCTTTTGGCTTAGCTACGCTACAAGTCTCAAAAAACTCAATTATATGCGTGAATGAGCGGCTCGGCCCGAAGTACGTGGCATATCTGTCTAAGTTCTGTCTGCTGGTTTAAGCTCTTAGCTATAAGCCTTAACTATAAATAATATATCTAGCTAATAACTTAGATATTATACTATAATAACTAACTAATTACTATAGCTAAAGGCTAATATTATAAAAACCTAAAAAATAACTTATTTACTTACTATTATAAGTTATAAAAAGGTGCCTTTAATTT
>JACCKW010000625.1:0-40106 GCA_013623355.1 Fusarium bactridioides
AGCCTTAATAAAGATAAGTCTTAATAAAAACCAGAATAATATACTTTTATAATAACTTAATTAGTAATCTTATTAGTAATAACTAGGGTATAAAAAGCCTTTTTAATTCCTTATTATTAGAAATAAAAGTAATTCTTATATAAAAAAAACTATAAAAATACTATTATTAAGTAAAAAGATTACTTTCTAACTACTAGCTAATAGTTATTAATAGGACTATAAGGACTACTGGCTATTTATAGGCCTGTTAGTTAGAAACTGCAGGCTCCTCTAGATGCTTATTAAGGACCTCTTTGAGAGGTTTAAGGAGCATCTTATCCCTTCTAAAATACCGAATAACCGGAAGGGTGACCTTATAAGCGGTTCTTGTGCTGAGGACGGCTATAACTTTTGTGGCGTCTTCTGAAAACATTAGGGACTTGAATCTCCCGTCGTGCGAGTTTTTCAGCTCGTGCAAAAATGCTCCACTACGAGCATCCCAGATTCCTATGCGGCCCCCCGCGTCTCCGGAAGCTATCATTCGTGAGTTAGGAGAGAATACCGCTGATACGACATGGGAGTCATGGCCCCTGAGCACCCTTTTGCATTTATTCGAATCTAGATCCCAGATCCGCAGAGTTTGGTCGACAGAAGCAGAGACAAGCATTTGATTGTCAGGTGAGATGGCGGCTACATTGATCTTTCCTGTATGGCCCTTCAATATCTTCTCGCATCTACCGGTTTGTGTGTTCCATAGTCTTACTGTTGCATCGTCTGAGGACGTAGCTAACATCTTGGAGTCATGTGAAATGACAGCTGAGTTGACCGCTCCTGTGTGTTCCCCCAGAACGAAATGGTCCCAGGTCTGTGTCTTCCACATTGTTACAAATCGTGTTCCACTTGCTGTAAGTAAGACCTTGGAATCGCTAGAGAAGGCGAAAGCCTTTCCCGTAGGTGAGGGATACTTCAAAACTTCGTCACAGTCTCTCGTCTGTAAATTCCATATCCGTACCGTACCACCAGTTGAGCTCGAGGCAAGGATCTCGGAATCTTGTGAGAAGACCACCGACTGGATTTCACCAGAGTGTCCCGCTAGAACATGCTCACATTTACCGGTCTTTGTTGAAAGAATTCGGATGGTGTTGTCAGCATATACAGATGCAATGGTTTTTGAATCAGGCGAAAAGATAGCCGACTTGACTACAACACTGTGGCCTACTACCAAGGAGCATGGTCCCCACTCATCCTCGACTGCTGGCCAGGCTAGAAGCCACTTAGGGACTCGACTTGCGAAGAGACGTCTGACGATACTATTTTTTGGCGAAAATACTATTGCCGACGAGTAGACTTGCAGCGGGGCTTCGTCAATATTGGAAATATGAGTTCGGATGAATCTCAGAGAGTCTTTGACAAGGTCCGAAAGCTTGTCACAGGAATATTTCTAAGGTCGTAAGTAGAGTGCACTCGAACTTGAAGAAGGCATCGTACCTCTAGCCATGCATCTAGTTCATGCAACATATTCAGGCTGTCAGTGATATGGCTAAGGAGACTCATGGCTTCCAACCAATGGAGTAGATGCTTTTCTAAGAAAGAATAGATTTCATGGGAGTTGCAATTTTCGATGTTAGAGAATACATAATGATGTACCCAGTAATGACAAGCATAGTGAAGCTCAGGAGGTATGTACTTGTGCGGGTCTAGGCCTTCAACGCTAGATGGAGATTTTCCCGGAAAGGGTAGTCTGCATATGTTTTCACGAAGTATCGAATCCATGACGAAGAGGCAACGACTTGCCAGTCTCTTGTGTGTGGCCTTTTCGTCCACCCAGAATTCCGTAGCTCCTTGTAGATCAGGATCCACGAGATAATCTCTGAACGATAGATGCAGGATCCTAACGGGAACTTCTGATGTTTTGGGTACTACCAGGACAGACTGAAGAACCTTGATCCTCATGTAAATTGCCGTGGTAGAGATGCGAAGTAATAATGATAGAGAATTAACTGTCAGCGGGGTTGCTAATGTGACGATGGCACCAACAATAGATTGGAAGCTTTTGGCAATCTCTTCTCGCTCTCTCCTCGGCCTATTGACCACCTGTGAGGCAAGAATGGAGGAATAGATGTCATTGAGCCGAGACATATGCGTGCGGCTACTGGACTCAAGAATCCTTACTAGAAGCTCATCCGGGCTACCAAGAGTAGCATCATTCAGGAACCGACAAACAGTTGCCGCAGCGATGAAGAGGGGTTGTGTCTTGGAAACAAGCTGTCCAATCTTGACTGTGCCGGGCCACTGTTCAGATAGCTGTTGCTCATTGCGAACCACAAAATTGAAGTTCTTTCGAATGATGGCCAACTCATAGTGAAGAAAGATAGATATATCATGCTCCATGATGTCTTGTGAAATGCTGTGGAGCTCAAGACTTTGGTACATGCCGTTGATATCCGAGAATCCAAGCTGTATTGGAAGTTCTGGTCTGCTCGTAATGAAGACTCTGAGTTTTAGCGAATCTAGGCATCCCAGTTCAGCGATAAGTGAAAGTAAACGCTTGATATGAAATTCCCCTTCATACTCATCAAGGGCGTCTATGACGAGGACAAGGGATATCGAATCTGGTGAAGAAGCGGTGAGCTTCTCAAGAGGCTCTTTGAGAAGCTTCTGAAACTGTTCCGAAACAGTTCTTGTTGGGAGTGACGGATCGGCATCGATGGCCTTTTGGATCAAACTGATCATACCAGGGATATGCATTGCTAATTGCCGTACCAGGGTAGGAATCAGCTTTGACATATTCCCCCGGCTTGCCTCTCCTCTTTTGAAGAAGAAGTTTGCATCAAGACAGTCTCGCTCCAACTGCCGTTGTGCAACAGTACGTGATATTGTTGACTTCCCTGTTCCTGCCATACCATTCAGCCAGAATATGGTGTTTGACTCAGCACTCGTGACCCATTCGTCTATCTCAGTGAGAAGCTGAACACGTGTCTCTGGTAGACATCTTGGGCTATGCTCCTTGGCGTAAGAGTTAAATAGAGCTTCAGCTACAAAGGGGAGCTGGTCAAGAGTCGAGGTGAGATCGGTCTGCTGCATACGACGACCGTTGAGAGATAAACAAACGAGCCATACTTACGAGGGAGTGACTTACCTCATGGAATCCAAATTACCTTCCACTGACGTAACATTAGTAGTAGGCCAAATAAGTATGGTGAAGTTTGTACTAACGTGACTGTAGTATCTTAAGAACTCGTGGAGACTCTTTGAGTTGCCGCTCAGGAACGTAACCAAGAAGTTCTACAGCAAAACGCGGCAGCAGTAGATGCTGCGTATCTTTGCCACTGATCATTCTTGTGGCTATCGGCATAATCGCAGATACCGCGAATAACAAGGCATGGGAACTTGTCGACCAAACCGACAGCTTCCATCTCAACACACAGGCATTGATAGCCTATGCTCTCTGCGAGGCTATCTCTGAACTTGGCGTCTTTGATAAGAGTGTTGCCCGAAGCAATAACTCCATAATGGATCATGGGCTCTGTGGTTTCCCGTTCCTCGCGACAGATTTCGCGAGAGACTTCGCACTTCGCACATGTATTTCCACCAACGTGTTCATAGTCTGATGGGAAAAAACGGTCGTTCTTTGAACCCTGGTAGGTGAAGTTACTGCTGGGTCATTTCATGCCAGGGTTAGCTGTCAGCATAGCCTCGACGAGTTGTGGTACTTTGGAGGGCCGAATCTCATGCTCAGCCTGCAAATTTGCCAGAGCTTTCAGCAGGACTGCAGGTGGTCTGTCAAGCGAGCCTGTCCGTTCCCAAACACCATTCGCTCTCGCCTTGCCAAAGTCATACTGCACAACGCCGCCAATTACACCATGCGGCTGACCAACGACAACATCGCCAAGTCTAATATCCTGATCGTCGTTTGGCCTGGCTATAGCTCCACCAATACCGACCAAGAGACCAAAACGGATTTGCGGCAGAGAGTGTACAAGATCCGATGCGGTGGTGGCAGCGGAGGTTGTTCCATAGACTCCTGCTGGTAGAGAAGCAATGACGATGTTGTGTTGTCCTACGCGACCCCATATATAATTGTTTGTATCCGAAGGAGATAGATGAAAGTTGTTTGGTTCAGAGTGTTCCTCATCCAGTAGTGCCCTTGCTGCTGCCTGCTCGACGGCAAGGGCCGCGATCCAACCGATAGTATAGAACGACGGACTATCAAGCCTCTTCTTTTCGCACTCCATACCTCTGTTGACTGCTTCCCCAATGAGGTTTCATATGCTAGTATCATGGGGCTAGAGCATCAAAAACTAAATGCATGGCAAGATTGGTGAACAGACAGGTAAGCAGGGCTCAGGATGCGGGGTTGCGGCTGAGTGCGTTTGGCCATCCTATTTGATATAGGACAGTCGGAACAATATCGGTATCGGAATTGTGCATTTTCGTGCGGCTGAAGGTTGGATGGGTCGCAAAATCAGGCTGAGCTGATGTTTGTTTAACCTGTCGAAGTCGAGATTATGGAGGTCTACTCTGTGGGAAGATATCTAGTACTTCAAGCAAATTTAAGCTAGGAGTAAAGACTCCAATATAGCACCAGCTACTTGTGAAGGCTTTAATTGTATTATCCATAAGATATGTGGGCAGGTTAGTTACAGAGTATCGCGCGTTGAACCGTGGTAGAAGTATGGCCAGCGCAAATTAAACATCTGGGATCAATGATAGAAAGCTGAGACCAATGGTATCTTATTGATATTTATTGAGCGAAGTAAAATAACAATTCAAGCAAATAAAACCACCCAATTGTATCGGTAGAATAAGCATGAGACCATGATAAAAACGAGTCTTCGACATTTATAACATTAAACTAAAATGCAACTTCCCAATTCGACTCAACATACTGAAATCATGGCTTAAGACCAGATGATACACTTTGAGCATTCCGTTTCTAAAAGATGCTTTACCGTTGCCCGTGTTATCCTCTGAAACCTAAACAGAACCCACTGTCAGATCTTTGTCAAGTAGTATTAGGGTTTTGAGGTTTCTTACCTGGTTCCTGGTGAAGGTGGAGGCCGCCATGGATGTCGAGTCCATACAAGCCTCTCCGGACAAGAGAGTGAAAATCGATCTGCTTCGTTGGCTCGTTCATCTCTCTTGTCCAGCTGGTGGCGATTATGCCTTCACCAGCTTTGGAGCAATCCCCTTCTTCTGGACTGCTCCAGTGGCCGGCTGCTGAGCGCACAGAACACTGTCCTTGGTGTCGGGGCTCTTGGGGCGAAGGACACACCGGAAGGTGAACCCGAACGGCTTTTCTTCAGGCTCTTCAGCCTTGCCACCACGAAAGACGATAGGAATCACCATGGGGTACATGGACTGATTCTCTGAGCTCTTGTTGCGAATAATGAGCTTTTTGAGCTTGCTGTGGCGAAGCACTGTGGCTGGTGGTGCTGGCACAGTGAGTTGGTCGTCGTCGCCGCGGGCTGTCTTGGGGCGTTTGCCGCCCCTGACGCCCTTGACGAGAACAATATTGATAGGGCGGCCGGTAGAGACAGGAACCGGGTCTTGAGGCTCGGCATCCTCGGCCTTGCGCTTCTGGGAACGTGTGGCAACCATTGTGAGTAGGTTGTGAGGGTGAATGCACAATGTGATGATGTACAAAGCTGAAGTGTACAAGCAAGGCTTCAGGTAGTGCAGAAGGGGGTTGTGTACAATGATCTGTTGTACAGTGAGACAGTACACAAGATGTTATGTCAGAGAGGGTTGAAAGAATCCGTGATGTATTTGCAAGGTTGAGATTTCTGGGATAGAAACCTGGGGAGGTTGATTTATAGACAAAACAAACTTTTCTTGAGCAACAGAGCTTCGAAAAGACTTTCGAATCATCAGAAGATCCTAACCCAATATTTCGCAGAGAGGCATACAGAGAGTGAAGAAGCTTTTGTATTTGAGCTGAACGACGTTCGAAAGTGAGGAAGTATAAATTCTGCGGCAGTTTTCAATTAACATTTACTGGTTGAAACCACATTTAGCTTCGAAAGAATGAAAGCTTAAGCAGACCACTATCGCCTCAAACATCGCTTTTGATCGATTTTATGAAGAACGCTTGCTACTTGTCCTTTTTAAAAACAGAAGGGAAGCAAAGACCTGTTGGGTTTGTTCAGATGATCACCAGAGACTCGAGCATTCTCTTCCAGTTAGTCACGAATAGAGCATCGAAAGAGACTTTGCACAGTGAACACATTCGCAACCACCACACCAAAAGTCAAACTTGAGTCACCGAAATTGCTGTTCGGTTGTCATAACGTTTTAGGCTGTCCATTGAGAACATAATGCAAGAATGGATGGTCATGGAGAACAGCCTGTCAGTTTCCATACGCCAACAGATCTACGTAGTGACTCACGATATGCCCGACATTTGTTGGCGGCTACGGTGACAATGAAAGAGTGTAGGCTATGTATTATGGGTGATATGCCATTGAAATATCAGTAGCAACAGGAAGGTCTGTGAAGGCATGGTACTGCTTAACGTGCACTGTGACCCACGCTAACATCTCAAAGTTCGCAGAAGGTCTCTCACACAGAATATAATGTCAGAATCACTATAGTAACACCTAAACTGGTTCTCGTATCTCATCGCCCTTTCGTCTCCAGATGCTTCCGGAGCAAATTGACGATTTCAGTTTTTGCGTTCTTCTCCGCTAGTTGCAGAGGTGTCTTGCCTTGCTTGTTTCTCACGTCAACAGTCGCTCCCTTGTCAAGCAGCATCCTTACGACTCCCATGTGCCCATTTAGAGATGCTCGTGATAAGGGCGTGTTTCCAGAATGATTCCTGGTGTCTATGTCGGCCCCTTTCTCCAACAGTAGTTAGACAAGACCCTGTCTCCCTTTCCTAGCAGCAACGGATAGTGCCGTACTCCCATAATGAGTTTGTGTGTGAATATCGGCTCCTGCATCGATCAACTGCTGTATAACACCCATATGGCCATAGTCACAGGCCCGTAACAAGGGCGAGTCTCCAGCTTGGTTCTCCGCCTCCACATTGGCTCCTTTCTCCAGCAGTACTTTGACAGCGCCGTCCTTTCCGTTTCTAGCTGCAATGGAGAGCGGTGTACTCCCATCGGAACCTCTTACTTCAATATCAGCCCCCTTTTCGAGAAGTAGCGACGTCATCGGTTCGTCCCCTACTGAAGCTGCCAGCGCCAGGGGGGTGTATGTAAACTTGTCCCGAGCTTCTAACATTGCGCCGCTATCGAGCAAGTACTTTGCGGCGGAGACTCGTCCATATACCGCCGTGTACATAAGAGCCGTGTATGAGTTATCCGGGTTTCTCACTTCCAGGTCTGCACCCTTATTGATAAGAAGTTGCAAGATTGTGCTTTTTCCGTTGGCGGCAGCCCAGAGCAGTGGAATGAAGCCACCCACGCTTTGTCGACTATCCACCAGACTCGTCGTTGGAATGTTGCTTGGGCCCGCAGAAGCTGGGGTATCTGTATCTTGGGATACTTTCTGCTTGTCTAATTGGCTCTGTATCATGGTTTCAGCCCAGCTAATCGGACCCTTGACCCCATCGATCTTCTCGATATTTAGAATATTCTTTTCTGATCGATCTTCGAGTTCTGCCAGCCTGTCTCTCGTGTCTGATATTCTCGTATCAAATTTGCACATTTTCCTCTCCATCAGTTTCATCTTACCTTCGATCCCTCCTCTCTCCACTGCGAGCTGTCTCTCCTTTTCCACTACCTTATCCAGCTCGCCTTTCAATGCTTCTAGTTCATTAAGCGTCGCATCCTGGTCTTGAATCGCTTCATCGATAGTTTCTTCTATGTAGTCCCCTTCGAAAAGGGATGAAATCAACATGTCCATCTCTGTCGCTTTGAAAATACGCTGGGACGTGTCCGCACTCGGTAGTGATCTCAAGTCAGTCCTAGCCAATCTCAGCAGGAAAATTGAACCTTGCGAGATATCTTCTCTCTGCACAGAGAACTCGACAATATCATTTCCATTTTGTATGACTTTATCGTGCAGGTGCTCCAATTGCATGTACTCCAGACCTCCAGCAATCTTGGCCAGATCTAACGTTTCAGGTGCTGCTATTACAGAGCAGTTCGCACAAGAATACTGTGCATGGAGGTCGAAGTCCAATACAGCGATGATATCGCTGCCATTCTTTGCTTTGGTTGTAAAGCGAGCGAGGTGTCTTAGTCTGACAGTCTGATTTGAATCGTACAGGTTCGTGACCAAAGCACGGCCCCGGTCCCAATTGAGTGGCGGCCAAACTTCCTTAAGATGCAGTTTAAGCTTTTGTTGGCCGTCTATATGAAGCCAGATCGACTTCCCTGTCATTTCCTTAAGTCGTGCCTGGCGATCTACGCGGATGCGGACTTCTTGGCCATCGTAGGAGTCACTTCGTATCCCGGAGAGGAGTATAGGGCCATATCCAAGGGGTCGGATGTACTCCCTGACAGTTAAAATCGCAGGCGTTGTGCAGCGCAGTGGAATAGCTATGTTGCCTTCTGTCGAGTTTTCAAGGCCACAGTTGAGAAGACCATACGCTACCCCATTTTCGGTACACTGTAGCTTGAGCGAAGTGCGGATGTATCCTCCGGAAACAGCGAAATTCGTGATACAACTGGGGTCGAGGGCCTTTGGAACGATACGGCCACATTTGGCAAAGTCCAATGGTGACATTGCAAAGATTCCAGCAGACGTATTATCCTCCCTAGGCCCAGTCTGAGATTCAAACACCCTGCCTTGAACCTTGACTCCCCATGCTAGAATTGAATCGTCGGCTGTCTGTTCCATGATCTTAAGCTGCAGCCTCTTAAACGCTTCATGTCCTTCCCCGTAGATCATGGGCATCGTAACGTTGAAGATCCCTAGGAGACAGTATGCGATATCTTCCTCCCTCTTCGTCTTCCTCTTTGACGCCCAGGACATACGCTGCGCAACACTCGCCTGGTGAAAGTCGACCCAGCCGAGCAGGAATCTGCGGGGTATCCCTGTGATATCCTCGATTTCACTGGCTAATTCTTCCTTCGTGCCAATAAGACTCCACGTCTCATCAAAGAAGTGTATTTCTCCAGGAGCAAGAAGCTCCTGTAATGTCCATCCTCTTGTGAACCATGAGCTTGTGGAGAAGCTGGATGTGGATTCCCAGATATCTTGTTCATGAGGAACGTCGGACATGTAGGTGTAGCATATGGCAGCTCTTCGATACCACTGGAACATGGAATTGATGGCCTCGTCTAGCTCCTTGGAACTCTCCTTGTCAATACAGCAAGTGTCGATCCAAGCATATTTGAGGTTGTCCTTCTTGGCTTGTCGACAGCAGCCTTTCACTTTAGTCATACCAACCTTGTTTGTAGTGCCTCTCGTCATATCTTTGAAGGATACCTCCTCGTCGTCGTTCCCCCATCGGTGCGACAGGATAGCATATGGTGGGATTTGGCCGCCGATGAAGGCTTCCAGCTTTAGGTTCTCAACGTTAATGAGCCGCATTTTATTACGTTCCGAGCGCCAAAGCCCGAGATCTCAGTTACCGAGAGACCCCCAGTGCAGCTGATTCGTGTAATATCGAGCGGGGTAAACAGAAGCTGATGGTGAGCTTAGCGAGGCTACAAGCAGTAGGTAGACTAGAGAAGTTGAAATGCAAGGGATGTATAAAAGTGCTCGCCTAAAGTCTAGTAGTTTGAAACCTCAGGCGTCCTAGAATTAATCATTAGGAGAAACGATTGAGGAGAGAAGGGCTTGAAAATTAGTCTCAGCGTGCCAAAATGGCCGATGCAATATTTTCAGCCCAACCCTGTGGCTGTGAAGCCGAGAAGTGCAGCCGGCTGCATGACACTTGACCAATGATTACCACGGCCAACACACCAATATTGACAAGGCAGAATCCTATCCAGTATGGCCAGTAATGAGACCATAAACATCACAGCCATATCACGACACAGGTCAAATACGCCAATTTGCCTTTTTACTTGTCATCTCCTTGTCTCAAGACTATCGCTCATGTTGCAATATTCGATCGCCAGTAGAGTGCTTGTAAGTGATAATAATGGCGAATGAACCACAATCGATGCATGATGCTCTTCAATCCGTACAAATTAGGGGCTATTCCTGGTTCTTCTTCCTCCCAGCAAAGTGACGCCCCGTCATCAAACGAGCCCTATGCTTAGGTGCGACGATCGGTGTTTTGTGTTGATGAGTTGGAGGGTTTCTCCTCTCGAGCTTTCTCCAGTCTTAATTTATTCTGCCGCTCGAGGAGGCGAAGTTGTTTCTGATAGTTCTCCTCGGCTTCTTTACCGGTGAGAGGGTATTTGGGCACAATGTCGAGCGTCTCTTCCGGGTCAGCAGCGTGTTTGGCCTTGTTCATGTTGGCTTGTCTGAACGAATTTTAATATGTAGATTTTGAGATGATAACTGTGAAAGAGCGCGTCGCAATTTGTGTGATTAAAGCATCATAAAACTTACTCTCTTTCCATGGGCAGTCAACGTCTTATTTATTGTAGGCCTAATGGGACAGTGCGCCTTACCGTTATGTACCCGGTCGGGTTAATCCAAGTCCGACACATAATACATTCAGCGCTGATTGGTCTGCTCTACGCAACGACAAATAAGATTAAGCTTAAAGGTGGTGGCCGTGGCATGCAGAACACCAAGGTCTTGACTAGTATGGTTGAAAACACCACTGAAAAGCAAGTCAAATGATAAGCTCTGTCTCGAATGTGGATAGGCATGCTGTTAATCCCCGTGTAACTTATCCATTTCGGCACAGTACTAGTGGCATGGCATTGGGAATCAGCCAGCAACCCTGTACAATCATGAATGGACCCAGGGAAATCAACATGATGACACAACACAGGGCAATTGGTCCAAACCCTTCATTCTCAGGGATTTCAGCATATACAAGTCGATTACTCACCACAGGATATGTCATTATTCGACGGTCACTTAGTGGGAAGCACTATGAACAGCAAAGTATACCAAATTGAGCTTTGACAATTAGGTACCAGCATCCGAATCCTACAGCCACCACCTGTAAATGGCAATAGCCGAGACTCATACCATACGTTGCGCTGTGAGCAGTACAGCTCTCTCTAACTGGTCAGATTGAACGCACTGCGCGATTTAGGTAGCTTGATAAGGTCAACCCGACCGCCACCTTCAATTGAAGAATTAAGGTTCTTTCAATCAAAGCTGGATTACTCATTGTGACCAATCTACGCTTTGTATGACACCATGCCATTCGGCAACAACAGATAAATACCCAACCATCACTTGCGTAATCCGTGACGAGGCTTCAGGCATCAGTTTAACCATAATCTACCAAATATAAAGCACCAATATCAGCCTTTTCACCTTGACAGCATCTCGGAAGTCCATTCACTTGGCACCATTTCACAATGCAGACCAAGACTTTCCTCGCCAGCCTTCTAGCCACTCTCCCCGCAGCTCGAGCCTTCAAGTTCACTGGCCCCGACCCCTCCGAGCCCCTCGATTTCAGCAAAGAGATTACCATCACATGGGAGGGCGACATTCCCGATAACCTCTCACCCAAGTTCGACATCGCTTGGCATTGTGAGCCTGATCCTCTAAATAAGCTCACCTCTGATATCAGTCGCCTTGTGGATGAAATATATCTGTCCGACCACGAGTACAAGGTCCGGTTTCACAACTCCAAGTCGATGCTTAAACCATTCGCCGATAAAATTGCGGCCAAGAAAGTGTTTTCTTTCCAGGCTGTGTTCACAGATGAAAAGCAGGATGATACCTGGGTTCAATATTCCAGTCAGAATTACGCCGTTATTGGACTGGATAAGAAACAGGGAGAGAATCCAGAGCTCGATCTGTAGAGGATTGAGGCTGGCAGTGAGGCAGCGTCACATCACAATGCCAGCGTTTTTGCTACAAGAGATTGATAAGGGTGTAATGAATGTCTTGATTATCGCGAGCCTGTGAAAAGAGATTTGGATATTGACTCTGGCGTACATGCTACTCCGTCTCGTGCGAAGGGGTCATGAACTTGAATTTGTCTAGGGAACTATTGAATCGTTGGAGGCAGATAAGATACAGGTTCTAATGCTTTAATAATTTTCCATGCTGCGGATACATAGGTCCTCACAGTAGCCCTTGTCTGCCTTCCCATTCTGTTTATGGCGTCTCGTAATATAGAGCTGCCAAACAGCCGGTGAACTTGATCTCTCTGTACCTAATGAATGTCAGGCAAGATCCGTGCTCAATGCCCTGCTACTGACCTGGACTCCATCTCGTGTCTGTTCGCAACATGAGGCCACGGTCTCGCCAGCGAGGTCATCGAATCGGACGGCTTCCGTAGCTCAGTTGGTTAGAGCGTCGTACTAATACTTCAACCCGAGTGTCGGTATGCGAAGGTCTCAGGTTCAAGCCCTGGCGGGAGCAATCCCATTGCCCTCTGATTCATCTTTTTGATGATACATTGTTCGATATACTTTTGTGGTTTGGCCAAGCTGGGCGCGGTCGGAAGATTCCTTGTCATTTTCGCGTGACAATCAGTTGTGGGCGCTGTAACGAAGGTCGCAATAGTGGGGCTTTTCCAGTTGTTGGGAGCATGCTATTGGTCAATCGGCACTTTACCTGTTTACCCTCTCAGGAATGTGTAAGCAATGAACATGGCACTGTGAAATCATGGTGTTATGTGCTAGACATGAATTAATTAATTACGCTGCTTATGCTAACAAGTCTTTCTGGTTTCAAATGGCATATATTACCCATTGCTTTATGTAGCGTATCTATTAGTCTAGTTAACTCTCCCTGGTGTTTCAAGACTTCTCTAGTCTCGCGAGTCTTCCTCGTTCGGCACGAAATCAAGGATCCGGTTGCCGGACGGTCTCTCATATAATGACAAGGCCTGGTTCCGTGGTCTAGTTGGTTATGGCATCTCGTTAACACCGAGAAGGTCCCCGGTTCGATCCCGGGCGGAACCACATTTTTGCTCATATCGACAAAGAACTCACACAGGGCCATTTGATTAACGATTAGCTGTGGTCCCATAGACTTGTTGAAACTTGCGAAGATGCAAGATGTATTTAGTATTTCCTTTGTGGTTGTGATTCCGCGCTTACTACTAGAACTAAAGTCTGCTCTGCAGTCAACCGTGAAGCCGTTTTGTGGCTGGATGAGGACATTGTACAATCACTTACCAAATGATCCACCAGGGTTTACGGAAGAATAAGTTCTCGTATTTACTGGAAGTAATATAAAATATCACAAGAGTTATTAATATCTTAAATTCCAAGTTAAAGCCTTGCTTTGAGAAGCAGAACTTGCAAAGTGCAGGGTAAGAAACTACTACTTATCAACGAACAGATGCGATAAGATAAAGGCAGCCACTTTTGTACACTGCCCCACAACCTTCTAAGAAACAAATCAGTGCCTTAACTCAGCGCTGCCTTGAAACAACAACACAAATGCGACATCGCAAAGCATAGCCTCTCTTGTCTAACTTGTGCGGCCATTCACATACTCAAAAATTCCGAGTTTTATCCCTTCTCATCCAATCAGAGTCATCTGCTTTTCACTTCTTATCATCGAAAGTCTTTCACTTTCTCTCGCTTCTTCTCATACCTCACACAGTCATAACTATGGCGCCTTCAGCTGTTGCCGAAGAGAATGAGACCGCAGTTCCAGCTCCATTCAACAAAATCGGTGGTGCTCCCGTTCAGACGTACTTCCAACGCATTCGAAAAGCCTGCGGCAAGTGGCCATGGGAACTCTTCGATGAGAAACGTCTCTCTCCCCAGTGGACTGTATACTTGCTCCAGAAGTTGCACCAGGCTATCAAGCTTGCGCAGTCATCACCTAAGGTTTCGCTCACGCTTGCCATGAAACATCTGGAATCCATTGTCGAGAAGGGAGGCGCGTACTCCAAACTCAAGGGCCGAGATATCACATCGACAATCTAGTGGATTGGAGAGAAGAAAGACGCCCTATCCAAAAGGACTCGCTCCAAGAAGAAACAAGGGGAAACGACCGAGAAAGAAAGTCGAGACGAACCTCTGCTCAGCTCTGCTCAGCTCAAAGAGTCAGAAAGTCGAGCAAACAATGCCCAGAAACCTAGCGTCAGTCTTCCGCGCAACGGAGACAGGGATAGCGCCAAGAGTAGTGATGCTACTCTGGTACGCGATAAAATCGTCGTCGCGCCTTCACCAAGCCCGCCACCTCGACCAAGAGTCTACCAGAACCATATTCGCGATGTTGCAAACACGCCTTTGATTGACCTGACCAACTCTCCCTCTCCCGAACCACTCGGTGATGAGCTAACCGAGATCCGACCAAGAGGAGATGCAAGTCGGCCCAAAAAGAGGAAGAATTCGAGCGGGCTCACAGCTGGCAGCGTCCCTGCGCCAAAGCGGCAGAAGCAACTATCCAAGCCTATTTCTACGCCCAGCGGTACGCGTGGAGCGAGCCACAAAGATGTGAGAAAAAAAGACATCACAGACGATGAGGTAAAACTGTGTTTCTATTACCTTCAAGCATAGTATTGACTGATATTTGGCTATAGAACGCTCGTATCTCACGGTTGAACAGCGAGACTATTGCCATTCAAAACGAAGCCGACTGCATCCAGGCCCAGCAGAACGAGAATGAAACACGACTGAAAATGTTGAACTCCTCGCGAGAATTACTTCAACGAGAGCTCAATACCGCACAGACAGACTTGACCAGAATCCGCCACGATATAAAGGACAATACGCTTATCCGACAGTCTATCCTCCGAATCATCCAGCGCCGAACCACTGAAGATGTTGATGGCTGGAACGTCGCCCTCGAACGCTGTGACAAGTCTTTGAAGATATTTCAGGATGACTCGAAAAAGACTAACAATCTCTTGAACAAAAAGAAGCAAGACCTTAGGAATGTTGATGAGATGGTTGTTTTGGCGAAGCGAGCGACAGAAAAATGTGCTGAACAGGCCAAGAAATTGGCTGCGCAACTGGATGAATTGACTCGCAGGAAAACGGGCTCTGTTGTCCTATAAATCATGGCCGACACAGGGCCTTTGGGACCGGCGAGCCTTGGTGGAAAGAAGCTGACAGAACTGGAGAGAGTCACTCCGGCCGTAGAAGGGAAGGAAGGGGACTTTATGATGAGCGAGGAATGAGTACCCGGGCAGTGAAGCCAGTAGAGCGGGCACTTTGAATGACATCGCAACCTGGGCTTTCTGTCTGTCAATCTTGAGGCAAGCAATATTCTTCAGGACGTGCAGTCTTTCATGAGCTTAGCTACCTGGAAATGCTGCGGCAGAGACATTGGAAGTCGAGACAGGATGCAAGCATGATTGCCAGTCTCCAAAACTCAGCATTCACCTGGATGGCGAATAGCCCAGTAGCTTTTGATCGTTTTGGCAATGTCTCGCACGCTATCCTAGCAGTATATAAGAAATTAGAGACAAATTGAACCAGCCACCTGCCATTATCTCATGCATAAATCTAGCCAAGTGTTTCAAGGTCAGATTATCACCAGTGCCCCACCAATGCGATAAAATGTTCAGCACATAAAATCAGACACAAGATGATCAACACGACAAAAATAAATAAAGATTCGATCTTCTAAATGCAAAAAGAACATCGACAACGGCAGGATTCGAACCTACGCGTGCGAACACAATGCCTATGATGTCTCGGAAGAGATAGCAGGGCATCGCCTTAACCACTCGGCCACGTTGTCTTGTCTTATCGGCGAGGTGTTTGCTTACAAGACGGCTCTATGGGCAGACGTAGTACACATGGGCTGCTATTTTATCCACCTTCCAGAAAAGGCCTTTTGATGGGGCTTTCGTCAGACATGCATAGCGAAGTCTCAATCTCATGATGATCAGCAACCTCGTTATTGCAATATGTCTGGGGTTACATTCATCTCCAGAACCGCATATGCTCTTACTGGATTTACTGGATGAGTTGTTTTCCATGCCTCGGCTGCCGTTGCTTGCGCGGCACCTCCACTTTGTGCATGCGGCCGACGTATTACACACTCGCGATATAGTTCTCCATCATCGATCACACGTATAAGAGCATTCACATACCTTGGTTCTCATAGTCGACGACTGAAAAGATGTCTGATAACCCAGCGACGCCTGAAGTTCAAGTCGACGAAAACACCACCGACTCCGAGTCCGTCTTCAGCGCC
This sequence comes from Fusarium bactridioides, assembly GCA_013623355.1. Lineage (NCBI taxonomy): Eukaryota > Fungi > Ascomycota > Sordariomycetes > Hypocreales > Nectriaceae > Fusarium > Fusarium bactridioides. The sequence goes on from JACCKW010000625.1 coordinate 16,132, forward strand.
GACTCCGTGGGAGCGACCACTTCTATCGCCAGCAGCGTGCTCAAGTATAAATGGAAACATGGCAGACTCTATCACAGTGATCGTGCAGGGCAGTACAGTTTCCCCAACGATGACCAGGAGCAGGATCGCCTTGACATGATTCACCACGTTTTTTGCCGAACTATAAAGGATCGATTGTTCTTAGCTCCCATAGATCCGGAGGGGCTGAATGTTCTTGATATCGGAACAGGGACAGGAATTTGGGCAATTCAGTTTGGAGACGAGCATCCCTCTGCGACAGTGGTTGGGAATGACCTTAGCCCTATACAACCAGACTGGGTTCCTCCGAATGTCAAATTCATCGTTGACGATGTTGAAGCGGAATGGGTTGAACCTATCCCATATGATTATATCCACTGCAGATACATGGCTGGATCGATCAAGGACTGGCCTAGACTACTGCGACAAGCGTATGCCAACTTAAAGCCAGGCGGTTGGATCGAGCTTCAAGAAACAGCCAACACGCTCTATTCCGAGGATGACTCGCTCAAGCCCGACAACGCGTTAGTCCAGATGATGGACCATCTCAAGTTAGCCTGCGATAGGATTGGAAGAACCATGGATCCTGCGCCGTCTTTTCAAGAATGGGCCAAGGAAGCTGGTTTCGCTAGTGTCAAGGAGGAGCGATTCAAGCTTCCAATCGGACCATGGCCTAAAGATGAACGGCTCAAAGAAATTGGGACTTTGATGGGGGCTAACATGAGAGAGGGTGTAGCTGCCTTTACGGCCGTTTTGTTTACTGATGTCTTGGGATGGTCGCGCGAAGAGGTTGAGGTTTTCAATGCGCGTGTCAGAGAGGCATCACGCGATAGATCTGTGCATCCGATGTTTGATTGCTTGATAGTCACTGGACAGAAGCCGAAAGAATAGTATAAATCAGAATTCTCAAACTATATGTAATCTATAAGGAATCGTATTTCTAGCAAACAATTCACCTCATTTTCCTTGTTTAGGTACACCGGGAAGGCTTCCCTCCAAAACCCCGGGACTGCTTGAGCGCGCGGTATATGTAAACCTCAGATTTCTCACGAGTCATTAACACTTGAGTCAGCAGCAGCGCTTTTCCGTCCATTCATAAGCAAAAACGGTCACTTCCAGGTGGTGGAATACCCCGGATTTGCTCTTCTGACGGAGTCTTCTTCAGACCCTGAATCGTGGGGTAATCCAAATATCGACTAGTCTCTGCGGCATTGATATGGGAATATGGGGTAAACTTTACTGTAACAAGGTTAAGCCCTTGAACGATGGAACTTCACGATCCTACCGGGGATCGGTCCATGCGACATTATCCGGGGATGCGTCGAAAATAAGCTTGTTTTGCGTATCGAGGGACAGCATATTCGTTCTCGTGAGCAGTTACCGTTTGGCTAAATCTGGGGATTTCCTGTGCTGATCTTGGCTAGGCTTGTGTGTTCCTCGGAGCACACAGCTTGTCCAGTGGGTAGGCCTCCAAGCGAGCAGAGGAGTAGTAGATGCATGGCCTTAGTGACGATGATCGCTTCACGCATTATGCTACTGACGGAGTATTATATATCTGAGGAAATACTCACAAGATATGGTTCCTCTCACGTAGTCGACTGTTTGTTGGGTTGCCAATTAGCATCTCGTTCTCCGACCAACCCCACTACACTAAGCCTGAGAGGCATTTTGTGACCATGCTCTCCTCAAACATCTCTGCCATGTCGTTTGCTTTCATGTTTCAGGGCCTCCAAAGCGTGTTCGCAAAGCCCACCTGCACAGACCATACATTCCGCTCCGTAGAGCTCGCCAATGCCAAGATTCTATCTATCGTCACCAATCTCACCAACATCGAGCTGCCGTCTTTCCCAACCAATGAATGGCCCAATAACTCAACGGATCCGTTTCCCGTGTGCCAAGTCACAGTCCAGTACACGCACCCAGGCTGGAATGACACCATCAACACATATGTAACACTGCCGGTGTCAGGCTGGAACGGGCGATTTGTTGGAGTAGGCGGCGGCGGCTGGTCAACAGGAGACATACCCGACCTTGCTCAACCTGCGTCCAACGGATATGCCGCTGTCACTACAGATGGCGGCCACCTCTTAGCTAACAGGCAGGAATTGGATTGGGCTTTGGATAGCACTGGAAATCTCAATTGGCCTGCCTTGCAGAACTTTGCAGCTGTCTCTCTAGACGATGCAGCGACATTGGGAAAGGCTGTAACAGCGGCTTATTATGGGAAGAAACCAAGATACTCATACTGGAATGCAAGTAGCTCAAATCTCTGTGAGATGAACTTCACTGAAAGGTCCTAGGGATGTTCTACAAGTGGACGGCAGGGCCATATGATGGCACAGAGATATCCAACGCAGTATAATGGCGTTCTTGCTACCGCGTCTGCTTTCAACTGGGACAAGTTCGTAACATCGGAGTACTGGCCGCAAGTTGTTATGCGCAAGGTCGGTAAGAATTGTCTCATGAATACAGGATAACTTGGCTGATCTGTTATAGGCTACTGCCCTCCAATCTGCGAGCTCAACGCTATAACCAAGGCTGCCATTGATGCATGTGACCAACTTGATGGAGTCAAAGATGGTGTTATCTCGAACCCAGATCTCTGCAAGTTTGATCTCACGTCTGTCGTTGGTAAATCCGTAGAATGTACCAATCCCTCTGGCACAATCAAGATTTCCAAGAAGGGTGCTGAGGTCGCTCGCTTGACATGGCGCAGCCCCGAGACAGAAGATGGCAAGTTTCTTTGGTATGGACTTGATCGTGGCGCCGACTTGAGTGGTCTTGCCAATACAACCTGCACATCACTGAAGGACTGCACCTCAAGTCCCTTCGCCATTTCTCAAGATTGGCTCACGACTTTCCTCCTTCAAGACCAATCAGCGAGTCTGGATATATTGTCCCACGAAGAGTACAGCAAGCTCTTCCGGCAATCCGTCAACCGATTTGCCTCAGTCATGGGGACATCAGACCCGGATCTGACAGACTTCAAGAAGGCAGGAGGAAAATTGATCTCGTGGCACGGAACAGCAGATCAACTCATCCCACACAAAGGATCAGTGGATTACTACAAGCGTTTTCTTAAAGAGGACTCCAGCGCGACGGACTACTACAGGTTCTTTGAAGCTCCAGGTGTTGGGCACTGCAAAGGTGGCGATGGATGGTATCCCGGAAGTGCCTTTGACGCTCTTGTCAAGTGGGTTGAGCATGGTAAAGCGCCCGAGACCTTGTATGCGGAGACTGTCGGCACGGAAAAGCGACGAGCTGTTGAGCTGTGCGCTTATCCAAAGCGGCTGACCTACAAGGGAGGGAACCCAGACGTCGCATCCTCTTTTACGTGCAAGTAAGCATATCGCTTCCATTCTTATTACAATTTATATATACCCATCACATAAAAGAATTTACGCGAAGCTATCAAGCCTAGCCTGCGATCGTCTTGCCTCCTCTTCGCTGCTGTGCTGCATGTGGATCGTGGTGTTGACAGTGATGCCAGGGTTTTTATCACCAGTCGTACTTCGTCCCGCTACTGAGTGCGCAGACTCCTTGAACAGTTCGTCCTGTGAATCGTTGTCGAGCTTCTGTGTACCGCCCATGACATTTGTGACGATCCGGCTTTGGTTCGTTCGTCGGGATCGTGGTTGGCCAGTAGAGGAGAGCTCGTAACGTCCGTAGTTGGAGCCTGATCGGGCGGAAGACATTTGGCCAAGGAAGAGTGTTCGCAGAGCTAGACGGTTTGTTAGTGGGATGGAGATTGGGAAGGTGAGGGGACGTACGTGGGAGACAGGTTGCGATAATGGCGACGGCTGTTTCGATCATAGAGACGGTGCATGTTAACATGGCTTCGTTCTTCTTGGAGTAGTAGGCTCGGATGACTGGAGATGTTAGCAGAGCTCGCGGTAAACAGGCTGGACGACGTACTGCTTGCGATGCCGACCAGGAAACCGAGGGCGAAGATGGCTGCGACACCAATCTTCTGCTTCGTTTTCATCTGGAGCTTCATGACCATGGTGATGGGAAGACTGATGGCTGCAATTTATTAGTCGGGCATCTTGAATTCATATCTTCTAAACATACTGATGACGTCGGTGCCGATATTGACTGTTCGATGGTTAGTATTGCACGTGGGGACACCAAGGGCGGAATAACATACGGATAACGGTCAACCAATAGTTCTTCTCTGCCTCCTTCGGGTCGCACTGATCTGTAAAGCCATCAGCATATGTAGTGTCAACCGATAGTGACGTTACACACAGTTTGGATCTTGCGACCATCTCTTGTCATGCGGGAAGCATTGGAAAATGATATGGAAGAAGATGGTTGCCCAGAAAATCACCAAGAGTCCAAGTGTGACGTTGTAAATAATCTGAAGCTTTGTTCCAGGCGCAGCAAGTCGTTTGTAGAACAGAACCAGAGCAATCTTGATGGCCCATAACGAGGTAACGTAGAGAATAGATCCGGGAACGATCATCTTGTTGGTTGTTAGCAGGGTATCACTTTGAGATCAAGAGACATCAACTCACCTTCATGATCTGGGTAAAGTCATCGCGAGAAGCATTCGCCATATCCGCCATTCCCAAATTCCACATATGCTGCTGGATGATCAAATCACCGATCAAACAACACGCCGCCAGGATAATGAGTGCATCATCAATCGCCAACAGTCCAAGCTTGCGCACACGAACCCATATTCTCATAACCAGAAAGATGCACGCAATGACGGTACAAATGTACCACGAAATCTATCATCGTCAGCAAAAAAACATCACCGTGCTATCGTCAAAAGTATAAGCTTACAACTTGTCCCAGACCCTCAGCCATTGCGACGTTGATCTGATCTGATCTGCAAAACAACCCAGCACAAAATGCAAGGCAAGGCAAGGTGGGAATGCAGCAAGACTTATTCCTACCGAAGGATCCGGAACCCCAAGAACCAAGGCCCCCCCTGATCAACAGGACCCGTGGACTCGGTCCTTGGTATCAGCTCATTGTGTAAGAGATTGTCACAGTGAGATTCCAGAAGCCGTTACTTCTGTGGAGAGTCGCCAACAGACTTGTCTCTAGCTCCGAACTCAAATGGGCACCAAGTGTGGATTTTGCACGGCGATATCCAGTCATGAATGTGAAGGGTGGTAACCGTAGATAACTGCAGGCAGCTTAATAAGACTCCAATTCAGGTAGAACTTGTGTACCTGAGCTAGTGGCGCGGAATGAAAACCCTCGGAACGACAAGGTGGACACTCCGCTCAAATATTGGCTGTGGCTACATCTCGTACGGTGTTATTCCTTAGTGTCTTGTTTTTTACTAATATTATGACTCAAGTGACATTGGGCGGAATTAGCAGCAAAGGCGTTGGGCTGACTTACGGGTGTTTGGATTAGCTGATACGTATGATATGCCGTAACCTTGTGCGTCGGGATGTTCCTCGGAGGATCGTCGTAAGGGTTCCAATCCGATGCGAGAGATCTGTGCTTTGCTTGCTGATTATCAAGCTCAGTCAGCGAACTAGGCACTGTAGCGATTAACCAGGGGCAGCTTGGCCGATCAATTCCTATCCCAGAGAACAATCTCAGCCATCAAGGAACTGTCAATCCACAAATTCTGTCATTTTGTACTGATGGATAAGCGATGCGGGATCGCAAACTGAGCCTCAGGTCCATCAGGCATCAAAAGATCAGCGTAAAATATCCACTGCGATGCTATCGACGGCAATGGCTTGCAACTAACAGAGTTGGCCGTGAAGCCGCTCAACCTCTGCCCTACGCAGTATATCCAGCGTTTCTTTTCAATAGTCTCACCAGCCTCCCGTTCTTCCCGTGAACCCCTTTTCTCCGTCCCCGGCATCTTATTTTTTCCCAACTCGAGATTTCACAGGCATTCTGGATCCATGACTCGGATCATGCATGACAAAATCGACCGGTGCATGTTCCGGCTGTGTCCTACTAAATACAGTTGGAGGCCCCAGCACTACAGGGCCTTGGTTCCACTGCCGAGACCGCTAAGACGTCTCTTTGTAGCTAGGCGTCCGCCTCTCGGAAATTCTTCGTCTGTGATATAGGCGAATCGAATTATAGCAAGCATCTTTTGGTGAATAAAACCAAAAGCTGCGGGAACTTCTGTCCACTCATTCTTCAAGCTTTTCTCGTGTCTCAGTGGATCTTCACCTCTTTCCCGTCCCATCACATCACATTCCTCATCATGGGCCTCAGCAGCATGTTCACAACGACAGGTTTAATCCTGGCCGCCACGTGTCTTGTCCCTGCGACTGCGAAGCCACCTCAACCTCCCTGTCCTCCAATTCCGCACGCTGCTCTCCCTCAGGGTGACATTCATGGTTTCCGTGACAAGCACTGTGACGCCGTCTATCTTGGTGTCCCCTTTGCTGCTTCCACTGGTGGCCAGAACAGGTAGGTCATCTGATTGTTTGTTTCACAGTTTGATGAGATGACACTGGTGTAGATGGAAGGCTCCTCAGGACCTCCCCAAGTCTCGTTCCAAGTTCCAGGCTACGTCATATGGTGCGACATGCCCTCAAGCCATCTCAAACGATGCCTTTGCTCGCCAAGATGAGGATTGTCTGAATCTTAACATCTGGGCCCCATCCAAGGGCAAGAACATGCCTGTCAGCCTTACCCTACCGTGCCGCATATAATTCCGAGACATAGACTGACACCCACTAGGTATTCGTTTACATGTATGGTGGTGCTATGGTCACTGGCTCCAGCAGCAACCCCCAGATACAGGGCACAAACTTTGCTCGCAATGGAGTTGTTTACGTCAACTTCAACACTCGCGAGAGCATCTTTGCTTCTCCTCACTCTTCCGAGCTGAAGACCGCCCACCCTGATGAGACCCAAAACTTTAGCATCTTGGATGTCGAGAAGGCTCTTGACTGGGTCCACAAGAACATCAAGGGTATGTTTCTCGCTTATCGATCACATGCAAAACTTGACTAACGTTTATGCAGCCTTTGGTGGTAACCCTGACCATATCGTCTTCGGCGGTCACTCTTCGGGTGGTGTCCAGGTCGATCACTACCTTTGGAACAACCCCAACACCTTCCTCAAGGGTGCCGTTGAGATGAGCGCCAACGCCATGTCTGGCCCCGCTTACGCTCCCGTTGATGAGGCTCTTAACGCTGTCGCCGAGGAAGTTGGCTGCCCCAAGGGTGGCGACGGACAGCTCGACTGTCTCCGCAGCAAGGACATCCTTGACTTCGAGACCAAGAACTTCAACTCCACCTTCAACACTTGGTTCACTCCCGTTATTGACGACATCACCCGCTTCTCTGACTACTCTGCCCGTTTCGCTGCTGGAAACTATCCTTCCCATGTCCCCATGTTGACGGGTACCTCTAATAGAGAGGGCACCATCTTCAGCCTTGTCTACGGCGCTGAGAACAGCAACTTCACCTCTTGGATCAACACCTTCGATGCTGATAGTGCTCACATCCCCGATGAGTCTCTGATCCAGGCCTACAACCCCAACGACTACGCCGCCGAGTCTCTCCGCAGCGGTATCCAGTACGGTGATGCCCGCTTTAACTGCCCCGTTGACTATCTCCTCGACATGCGCAGTGAGCAGCAGAAGACCTGGGTCTACCGCTTCTTCGGCAAGTACGATAACGTCGTCGGACCCCCCAACACTGCTCCTACCCACGGTACTGAGGTTCCTTTCTTCCACGGTGGTAATGAGTGCTTCGCCGCTCTTCAGGGCGTCACCAAGGCTCAGCAGGCTCTTGCCGATTCCATCCACAACTGGTTTGTTCAGTGGATCAAGAAACCCGCTGCTGGACCTGGTTGGGATACTGTTGACAAGGCTGAGGAGGTTGTCAAGCTTGGAGTTCCCGGTGACGAGCTTGCCCGTGGCAAGGCTCCCCGCAGCGAGTTCAACGCCGTCTGCCAGGCTGTAAGTTCTCATACCATATTATCCTTACAAGACACGATACTAACGTACTCCAGGTATACAAGCCCAACTTCCCCAAGTACCCCGTTGTCCAGTCTGTTGCTGATCTTGTCGAGGAGCTGTTGGGCTCCGCCTAAAACCTTTTACATATAGATTACGATCTGCCTCCGAGATATGAATAGTGTTGGGACACATGATGAAGCAATGCTGCAGTGCCATTCTTGATGATTGACTTTAGTCAACTATGAAAACTTGATACATAGATAGATAATTATTAATTGAGAACATTCTCTAACGCCACTGCTTTGTCTCAGGATCAAGGACATCTTTTTCAGCCTTCTTCCAACTCTCGATAACCTGTGCCTTCTTTTCCTCAGACCTTGGAATAAGTCTGGCGAGAAACTCCTCAGGCATGCATACGAAGCCTTGAGTCAGCCTATCGGGGTCTGGCAATACTGGCTTCCCATTTTTATCTACGGTAGGTCTGATGTTGAACGCCCATAGGATCTGTGAAATGCCCAGGAATGAGCTTCGTTCGGCAACATGGATTCCAGGGCAAATACGGCGACCTGCACCAAAGGTGAACTGGTCTCGTTTTGAAGCGTCTGGGTTGGCTGCGGCGTCTGCCAAGCTTTGGAAGTCATCCTGGTACCTGTCAGGGTTGAACTGGCGAGGGCAGGGATGACGCTCAGGATCCATATGAATGCCCCAGACATTATTGAGAACGCCTGCCCCCTTGGGGATGAGATATCCGTTGTAGGTATCGTCTTGCGTGACGGCATGAGGTACAGCACCGAGGATGGTTGTCGGCATCCAGCGCAGTGTCTCTTTCATGCATGCACGAACATACTGAAGGCTATGCTCGTCATCCATAGTTGGCATGCGCTTACCAACTACTTTATCGATTTCATCCTGAGCTTTCAGTTGGATGTCAGGATAGAGGAGCATTGCCTGTACAAAGGCGTACAGGGTGCTGGACGTCGTGTCTGATCCAGCTTCGAGCAGCGTTCCAGAGATGTAAGCAGCTTGCGCATCATCGAAATTATCCTTCTCCTGCGCTTCGGCCAATCCAACGCAGAAGCATGGCTTGATAGAGCCATTAGCGATGTCCTGTTTCGCCTTAAGCCAATGACTTAGGTAAAGATCCTTTTCCTTCTTATGAAGCTCCTTGGCTTTCTTCTGCACAGGCAAGAACAAGTCGGGCAGCTTCCTGAGTACGGGGAAGGAGTCAAGGAGGGCAGCGATGCCTGTCTGATTGATCTCGGCAAACTCAGCAAAGCCGTCAAAGAGCTGCATGAGCTTAGGGTCTCGGTAGATAGGCGAGCGCCAGCCAAATACCATGGTTGTCGTGAGTGCGTTGGAATATCGTCTGATACACTGTAGGAATTGATCGGGTTGAACGATCATCTCATATAGCATTTGCTTGTTTTCAAGGTCTTGATAAGGCACGTAGCTCTTGGCTGTCGTGACGTTGAGCAGCGAGTGTACCAGTTTGCGGAACTTGAGACTCGGTTAGTCGACTAAATCATGAATGGCACAGCTAATCATTGCTTACTGATCTCCATGTTGGTCCATATCCCTGAGAAAGAAAGTGGTGGTTAGTATCATCGTAGGCAAAGACTGTAATTAAGAATAACAAACCATCATGAGAAGCCTGAGGCCACCGCTACCAAGAATTTGCCCAACATACATTTCTTGTCGGTCAGAGTAGATTGAACTCTTTTTGTCGAGTAGATCCTTGACAGCTTGGGCGCTGGACAAGACGATGAAGGGTTTGGTGCCTAGAATGAGACTATAAACAGGCCCGTACTCGTCTGCCCACTTACGGAATTGCAGATGGGCATCCTTCGTGGGCATCTGATAATATCAGTAACGGTTATTGGGCATTACATGGCGGAGACTGTACCAAGTGAATGTTTCCAAGGACCGGCAGTGTAGGAGGTCCAGGTGGATAATTCTTTGGTCTTCTACCAGTGAACAGAAGACGTACGAAGATCGCGGCGAGGGCGACCCAGAATAACTGCACTGTCAACATGATTGAGTAATTCGAGTGAAGATTGAAATCAAGTGTGTCGTGAGCCGGAGCCAAATTGTATCATTTCATTTACGGGCCTTTATATAAGATGGGGCTCATAATTGTCCGGAGTGCGTCTTGCCTTGGAGCGGAACTATGTGGGATAGCTATAGACGCCACAATTTCTGGTCTAGGGAGATGTTCCCCGATTCCTTTTGACTGACCGCGTTTGTCTGTGCCTCCAACTGCCCAAAGTCATGATTGACCAACTTCTGAGCTCTCATTCGCCTCCCACAAAGACTCCGACTAGTCCCGTTTCCTCCACGGACCACTTCCCCACTTCCCCACTTCCCCGCGATCTGAAAGCCAAAGCCGGGATCGAGACCGGAATGCGGAGTTGCAACATCTTTATCCCATCAAACCTGCATCTTCCCTCGTTAGAATCTACCCACATCGACATCCGACAATGTCTGACAGCGCATCAACTTCAGGGACCGGATCTACATGCTCCCGCTGCAGTAAGACGTACAAGCGACGAGAACACCTCCAGCGCCACGCTGCATCCCACAGCACCCTCCGACCTCACAGATGTAGTTTCTGTGGCCAATCATACCAACGGGCGGATGTTCTCAAACGACATGTTTTAGCTTGTCAGACCAAAGTTAGGGCCGGAGAGGCATCGGCTACAGTGTCCAGCAGCCGACGAGCATGCGATCTCTGCGTTCAGCAGAAGAAGGCCTGTAGCACTGGGCATCCATGTGAACATTGCCGCCGGAAGTCGGTCCAATGCATTTACTCTTTTAGCAACGGTGTAGTAACTGAAAATAACTTGCTCGAAGGCCAGGATGACAAGCGATACGGTGACGAAACCAACTCACCGACCGTGGTATTTGGAGATGACACGCTATTCGATTATCTTGGCAACTATACTTCAGTATCTGATATGCTTCAAGAATCAGATAACAACCAAGACTGGTTGGACTTCATCAACCTTGCCGCCGGTCATTTTCAGATAGCACCCATCAGTCCCCGAACGCACCTAGACAATTACACCTTTCATTTTCTCGACAATTTCACGAGAAAATCCGGGCTGGTGGACTCATTTGATTGCGGAACATTTGAACAGCGAGTGCAGGTCGAAGCATCTCACCGGTCAGTAGAAGGCCATGATACACAGACTGCTGATCTGGACGAACTTGTACACCTCAATAGCTCATCAAGGGATCTTCCGCGAATACAGGCATTCGATCTCCATGACCCCCTCATCATCCAAACCCACCAGATACTTCTAGACATCAAAGAAGTCGTTACTGTCAAGCCTCGGAACAGTGTCGTTGAGCTGGAATGGTCGACTATTCTGGAACAGGCCTGTATCCAATTCTTTACTCCGCACAATTTACGGAAATATCTTGCACTATTCTGGCATATATGGCACCCTAACGTCAACTTTGTGCACCGGCCTACATTTGACCCAGTGACCTCGAAGTCAATTCTTGTGGCTTGCATGGCTTTGATGGGTACGTGAGAGAAAGCTATCCATGATTTGTAGATTCTGACGTCGGTAGGCGCAAGTGTATCGCCCAGCAAGACTGATAACGAACAGGCCAAGATCTGGTTCAACTGTGTTGAGGAAATTGTCTTTACTGATGACGACTTTTGCAATGGTCCTCTAAACAACCAGGAAACTCTGTTGCTAAACCCGATCCAAAATCTTTCGAATATCCAAGCCCTCCAGGCAGCATACATGGTTTGTCTGTATCAGGGCTGGGAGGGAAAAGAGGCCAGCAAACGACGAATCCGTCGATATAGGTTCAGTACGGTGATATCTGTAAGATACCCAGTCTCTTGTGGTCGCGTTAACTCATGGGTGTTCAGATGGCAAGAGACTTTGGTATTATGTCTGCCAGGCACCCGGACTACTCTTCGTGCCTACACGACACATTTGCTTGGAGAGACTTTGCTGCACCAGAGCAACTTATACGGTAAACGCGCTTCGTATACGTGTTGACCAGTAGGCAAGGATCTTTCTTTGGATATATCTTCTGGACCATGCATTCGTGATCTTCAACAACCTACCTCCCAGGATGGTTATCAAAGAAGTGAGCATGCACATGGCGTTTGCTGAAGGTGTCTTCCAAGCCAGCTCATCAACGGAATGCGCCCAAGAACTACAGAACTGGCACTTGCGATCCACATTGATGAAAAACATAACCTTTCGTGAGGTTGTTGAGAGATTCTGTGGAAAGCCTTTCTCGAATGGCATGCGACGGCACTATGCTGATCTTGGGCCCCTCAACCTCTTCGCAGTTATATCCGGTAAGACTACTGAGCACACACCGACTACACTACTATATTCTGATACAGATTGCAGCCTTCCATGCACTGATATTTCCACACCAAAATTCCTTTGGCGGCCATGATCAACTGCAGGCAGTTCGCAACGCTCTCGATAACTGGAAATCAGCTTGGGAAACATACTCGGATGAATTCTCACTCTCACCACCGCATGTCATGGTTGACAGACATAATGTGGTAACGGAGAACCTCTGGAGGAGGGTAGGCTTTATGCGCCATTCTCCAGAATATTGGCTCCTGGGGAAACTGCTGGTTGATCGGCTCTCAACGTCAGGCGATTCATTGGGAAGCCCTGAGTCTGCGGAGCCTGATGCGAGTGGTTCAGCACACGAACCGATTCTTACGAGATATGATCAGACGAGCATGCTTCAAGTGAATGACTTGATCACAGGGTTTCAGAATGTACACATTCAATATACAGGCTGTTAATTAGAAGCCTCCCCCAATTCCAGAACTATCTCACTCTTGCAACTACCGTGGGGAGACATAGCTCAGCAAGCCTAGCCTAGCCTAGCCTACCCCCCAGCTTCCATCCGTAGTCGGTAGTCCAGCAACGGAATTGCTTGAGGTCGTCGTTCCGCCCCCACATCGTCTCCGACCGGCATCTTACAGCGGCAAGTGGCCTCGGAAGAGCGCTGTAACCCCCGCGATTTAGGACAAGCGCATCAAAAGCCTAATAATGCGGGGGATCCTCTCGCATATTGGAATCCTGTGTTACATTTACTCGCAGAGAAAATGACACGGACAACAGCGCTCGTCGCACCAGCCTTGGATGGCAGTTTTGAACTGAAAGAAGTCTTCTTGGATTCTCTGCAGCCAGATGAAGCACTTGTAGAGATTCACGCCTCTGGCGTCTGCCATACTGATCTTTCCTGTGCAAGTGGGAAATTGCCATGCGCACCAAACGCCGTTCTTGGTCACGAAGGTAGCTCATGTTGATGCAGTATCACAATACGTAAGCTGATTATCTCGGTCATTACAGGCGGAGGCGTTGTTCTCGAGATAGGCGCAAATGTCACCTCCGTCTCACCAGGCGACAAAGTTCTTTTGTCATTCTCATTCTGTGGCTCTTGTCCTGGATGCAAATCAGGCCATCCAGCCTATTGCTACAGATTCAACGATTACAACTTTGGTGGTAAACGCCCAGATGGATCAGCTGCCATGTCCATTATGAAAGATGGTACGAAGCAACCATGTTACAGCACCTTCTTCGGCCAAAGCTCCTTTGCGGCGCGAACTATTGTTCACCGATCGAGCATTGTCAAGGTACCTCAGCAAACACCACTTGACCTCTTTGCGCCGCTGGGATGCGGCATACAGACAGGCGTCGGTGCTGTATTCAACACCTTGGATGTCAAGCCTGGCAGCTCCATCGCGATTTTCGGCGTGGGGTCTGTTGGCTTGGCTGCTGTGATGGCTGCAAAGGCGCGAAAGGCCAGCAGTATTATCGCCATCGACCTGCAGCCAGGGCGATTGGAACTCGCCAAAGAGCTAGGTGCCACGGATGGGGTGCTCGGCCCCGATCAGGAATACATCATCAAGGCGATAAAGAACATCTGTCCGCCTCTTGGTGTCGACTTTGCAGTAGATTGTACTGGCGTCACTTCCATCATCGAAACTATGGTCGCTTCGTTGGGCATGAGGGGCAGAGCCGCTACGGTCGGCGCACCTGGAGGCAACGCGCATGCTAAGATAGATATCATGAGTCATCTTACCTACGGAAAAGAGTACGTGGGTTGCTCTGAGGGTGACAGCAATCCTAGGGCTGTGAGTACAAGTTCTGCATTTATCTGAAGCTGCCCTCACTGACCGTTCTACAACCAGCTTATTCCTGAGCTCATCGAAATGCATGCCAATGGCCTTCTGCCGCTAGAGAAGCTGATTGCGTACTATGATATCAAGGACTACGAGAAGGCTATGGCCGATATGAAGAGCGGCAAAGTTATTAAACCAGTCTTGAAATGGACTGGCTAGTCTCCATGAATCAGGGAATCATGTTTCTTCCACAAGAATCGTTTTCTAGCCTGCACCTGCTTATCACATCTGAGGCTCATGGTTGAACAAGCAAAGGAAACCAAATTTATTCTTTTCGCCCTGTCAGCTACTCAATTAGATAGATACATGCACACCTTGATGCGGTTAGAAGCCAGATAAGAAGCTCGTCCATCATGCGATGGTGCCGATATTCTGTGAATGCATCGTCAATCCCAAGGACGGGAACGTCATTCACGCGTCTGCCTCGATGAAGAACTTTCGGCTGTGAGACCGTTTGCAAACGGACTTCTCCCCGAATGGTATATGGTTCTGTAACATCATTATCTTTTGTTTGCTAATGCATGAATGGATCTTGTACCATGGTTCCCTCCAGATATCATCAGCGTGGAGAGTCAATGCCGGTACTCCAACTACGATATCGGGAAATGTTGTCCGCTTTTAGTACCGATTCCTCTGTAGAGTTACAATGCATTGCCTCTTATTGGTTGAGATCGATTTCATGCCTCAAAAGTCTCGAGGGCTAGTGGCCTGGCCCAGAATTGGAGAAGCCACAAGGTTGAAACCCGCGGAATCAATTTCCAAAACAGGCAATCCACCATGATCCCGACACTTTAGCTTCATCGCCTTGGCCTTCCCCAGATAATTTCCCCGCGGGGAACGAGAGTGCTTCTTGATTTGATACTTTCCATGACTCGAAGCTACGATGGTGGTCTCTTCTGGACCAGGTGGCTATACAACATCATCATGCCCTCCACTGTTCTTGTAATTCGGCTTTCTTATCCTCATAATATCAACTGTCACCCTTATATTTGACCGTCATCATTGTTCAACACCATTGGAACCAGACTTCGCAAAATGTCTACTGCGAGTCCTTCCCCTAGTGGATATCCTCCCAAGGATCACCCACAAGTCGAGAACATTGAAGATCCCTCGACTTCATCAAACAATTCTCCTATCGTCTTTCTAGATGAGGAGATCTCGTATGGCAAAGGCGGCATTCGCGGCGTCGTTCAATCGCCCTACATCTTTGGCGCTGCTTTCCTAGCGTCCATGGGTGGCTTCTCCTTTGGCTACGATCAAGGAGTCATCTCACTCGTCAACGTGATGGACCAATTTCATGAGACCTTCCCTCGCACTGAGACGGCATTTGGCAAAGGAATCATGACTGGCATGCTAGAGCTTGGAGCTTTCATCGGACGTCTCTTCATGCCCACGCTCGCTGACAAAATATCACGCAAGAAGGCTCTTTCGATCGTTGTTATCATCTTCAACATTGGCGCTATTATGCAAACCGCGGCCAACTCCTACGGCCTTCTAGTTGCTGGAAGGTCAACCATAGGCGGTATTGGTGTTGGGACACTTGCGATGGTGTGTAGATGTCGTCTTTGTCCTATTAATGGCTAACAGAATAGGGTGCCCCAATCTACATCTCCGAAATCGCACCGCCCAGCCTGAGAGGAACCTTGCTTGTCCTTGAGTCGGTCTCATGTGTTCTGGGCGTGGTAGTATCCTTCTGGATTACCTATGGCACCCGCAATCTTCCCGGCGAGCTCGCTTTCCGACTGCCCTTTGGCCTTCAGATGGTCTGCAGTACTATTCTCGGCATCGGCATCCATTTCTTTCCCTATTCGCCACGATGGCTCGCTCTTGTCGATCGATCGGACGACGCACTGCTGAGCTTAGAAAAGCTACGCCGACTCCCCAGAACCGACCCGCGTGTCGAGAAAGAACATATTGGTATCATGAATGAAGTGGCGCTACAGAAGATCATGCAAGAGAAGCGACATCCAGGCGTGACTGGTCTGAAGCTTGAAATTCTTGGCTGGAAGGATCTCTTCCAAAAGAAATCATGGCATCGAACTTCCATCGCCGTTGGCGTGGCATTCTTTCAGCAGCTTTCAGGCATCAACGCGTTCATCTACTATGCTCCTACACTCTTTCAGTCGTTGGGCCAATCGTCTGAGATGTCTGTCATCATGTCTGGTGTCTTTAATATGTTGCAGCTTGTTGCAGTGACCGTTTGCTTTTTCATCATCGACAAGGTTGGACGACGGCCACTAGCAATTTGGGGCGGCATTGGAGGCGGCACAGCTTGGGGCATCATGGCAGTTCTGGTGGGGGTGTATAACGACAAGTGGAGTTCCAATTCCTCTGCAGGTTGGGCTGCCGTGGCAATGGCCTTTTGCTTCATCCTCATCTACGGGGTCTCCTATGCTCCATTGGGATGGGCTCTTCCTGCTGAGGTCTTCCCCAACGCCTCTAGGTCTAAGGGAGTAGCCCTTGCTACAGCCACGGTTTGGCTCTTCAATTTTATCGTGGGAGTTGCAACACCAACCATGATTGAGAGCATCGGGTTCGGTGTTTATATCTTCTTCGGGTCTTGGTGTTTCCTTGCGGCTGTTTGGGCGTTCTTTCTGGTCCCAGAGACCAAAGGGAAAACGTTGGAGCAGATGGACGAGATCTTCGGTGACCATGCAGGCCAGGAGGAGTTGGAAATCATGCAATCTCGGATGGGTATCACCGAGTATGGGCTGAAGAAGGACGTGGTGTAGGTTTGAAGGACCCTCAAGTGCGCTGGGCTGATTGGCACCTGAAGGCTTGAGCACGTTTAGTTGGACGATCAACGGAATTAATTCTCAAACCCTGAGGTGTTAGTAAGACAGATTATCCATCGATATATCAACTGTTGACTTTTCAACATTTGTACTACTTATACCGCGTCGATGTTTTCTCGTGTGGATGGCTGTGACCTGTCTCAACCTTCAAGACCATTGCGTTTCAGTAGTCACAGATCTCACAGGGTCTTGCTTCACAGATCCTTCGTTCTATTCCTTGGTGTCTCCGACCTTCCTAAGCCTTACCATGACAGGCATACCCTTACTGGGATGTGCAGTCAGCTCTCCAGGCATTTGAGCCTGATAAGCTTGATATCCCAGCGGAACTTCATCCCTTTCCTTGTATGCAGGCACAATCTCAAGCTCCCTAACAGTCAGGGCAAGAAGAAGTCTCAACTCTGTTAAAGCCAATTCCTGGCCAATGCACCCCCTAGGGCCTAGCTCAAATGGACGAGACGCATTCTTATTAACGATAGGATCAAGCCATCTTTCCGGGATAAACTTATCAGGTTTAGACCAGAACTTGGGATTTCTGTGAGTGGCCTTGCTTGCTGAGAAGAGGATGAAGCCTTCTGTTGGAAGCCGCTGCGCTGTCTCAGAATGTTTCAGAAAGAATGTCGGAGAGCCCTCTCGGCAAGATCCGATGGGCGGTTCTAATCTGAGAGTCTCTTTTATGATCGCAGTGGTATAAGAAAGCCGGTTGAGCAATGTCGGGGTTTCGGATATCCTTCTGGTTGCATCAGATGGGTCAGTCCCCAAGACCGCATCGTGCTCCAGCCGCAACTTGGCAAGGACATCTGGATGTTGGTACAGATAGTTGTAAGCAAAGCAGAGGGTAGATGCAGTGGTGTCATGGCCAGCGAAGAGAAAGATCTTCAAATTCTCAATGGTGACATCCAGAAATTCAGGGTCAATAGTGCTGCCCGAAGTGCCCTCAGAGCCATATTCCTTCATATAAGTTCTGATGGCGAGACCATTCACGGTCTTTGGCCCCTCGTTGCGTTCGTGATTTTGAAGCTGAGCTTCTATCAATGGCTGGAGTTGGCTGCGAAGTTGGCGGTTTAGGGACGAGAGACGAGAGTGGCGGAAAGGATTCAGAAGTCTACCCCATTGATGTGGCGACCAGTCTGTAACAAGCAGGGAGATTGCACTCTTAAGAGTCGGGAAAATCTTATCGTCAACGCCTGTTTGAATGCCCAGGCTTATACCCAACACAGAACGACCGATGATATCGCAAGTAGCCTTCATGACACAATCTTCAAGGGGGACAACACTTCCGTCTTCTGCGATCTCCTGCAGGTATTTCTTCCAAATCAATGCCTCTTGAATGAACTCAGGAACAAGGGCGGTGATGTTTTGCGTCGAAAACCCAGGATTGAAGGTCGCTCGCCATTTCTTCCAGAACGCTCCTTCGGACAGAACAAGGTCTTTCAATCCTGTCAATGGTCTAAATTGACCTCTGATGATTTCATGCTTTGGCCGTGACGTTGCTTGGGTAAATTGTGCTGCGATATCAGGATGAAAGGTTGCCAACATGGGCCATGAGATGGGCCACAGATCGATGTAACATACGCCCAGCTCCGCAATTTCAGGGTGGTCTCGAGCGAGGCAATCCGGCATCAATTGACCGTGGACATCTTTGGGATACTTGGCCATGATTTTGCCCACGGCGATGAGATTGCCGAGAAGCCATGAGTGATCAGGCAGCGTTGGCTGTATGCATCAGCAATAAACGTAAGACCTTGGTATCCGTATGGATGATTACTCACAAGGTTGTACCTTTGAACCATTTGCCGAAAAAAGACCCGCTGCTGGTAAAGCTTGAAGACAAAGCACCCGATGGACGTGAGGAGGAAGATGCCGGCCCATTTTAGCGCGGGGACGGTTCCAGCCATTCTTTATCACTCAGACCTGTCAAATAGCATATATCTACAAGAAACGTGCCATAAGAAAATTATTTAAACAAGAGAATGAATGCGAAAATTGGAATGGATGTTCTTGCTGACGCTGCCCCTCTTACCCGGTAGTGGCGGAATATCGTTTGCCCAGCACTAAAATAAGAGGAAGCTCATGCCGGGATTCCGTGTTCTCAGCGGGCCCAGGCTGCAGACTGTGTTAAACCTTTGCCTAAATTTGCTTCCCGTGATTGGAGCAGCGAGGTGAAGTTTTTCTTCCCTATACAGGCTGTGCTCACCATTGAGGTCTATAGAGAGTGTAGACTCAAATTGGCCAAAGCTAGCATGAGATACAGTAGTGATCTACCATGAATTAAGACATTGTAGGGCTACACAAATGGTAAACTCTCTGGTGCTGTCTATATAGACTTAAGTTTACCTGCACTAACCAATAACAAGCGACCGTGGTGTAGTGGTTAGCATTAACGCCTTCCAAGCGTTAGAGAGGGGTTCGATTCCCCTCGGTCGCAATGTTCGAAATGTCCTATAAGTAGGATATTGCTTTTTGATCATTACCTGGTCGAACTCAAGAATTTCTCTCTCTTTTTTTTTTAAGGAAAACTGTAAATAATATTGAGAAATTATAATTATGGTAAAGATAGTATACTATTGAGCGCTGTCAATGTTTCCTTCTTATATCTTTAGTTATCCTTCCAACTCGACCCTAAACTCATATGTACGTTCACCCGGCCGTTCATCAGTTGGGAAACACCTGATCTTCGTGTCTCTCTTCTCGACCTCGTCTACTGGGACCTTTTTCGTAGCACTCGCGATAGCAGAGAATGTCATGACGCGTTGAGCGTTGTTTCCATCACTTGACATGGCATCAATACCGTAGTACACACCAATTGATGCCACGACGAATGACACGGCGTAAACAGCGACAAGGACAGGCCAAACATAGTCAAAGAAGTTGGCTTTTCGCCTTCGTTCACATTGGTACTTGGTGTCTTCACCTCCTATACCGGTACCAGACAGCTTGGATGGATCGGCAGCCCATGCCACAACAAGAAGCTGGGGATCAGAGAGGAGGGAGATTATTAAATCCTCGTACACGCGCCGGACCTGTTGCTGGAAATCATGGACGGGAAGACTCTCGTGTCTATCGAGGAGGTTGGTGGTTGTGATAGCCCCGTCTGCTACGACGGATCCTTGGACCTTGACATTGCCAAAGAGCTTCTCACGAAGTCTGAGCCCGAGGCTATGATAGGCGGCTATACGGCGGTATCGAGCGTAATCGTTACGAGGGCTGACATAATTCTTCTCTGGCTCTGCAACGTTCCCATCTGCTGTTCCGTCTGTAGACTCGTTGGTCCAGCTGCTCCAAGTAGTATCGATGATCTTTCGCTTGTAGTCCCGATTGGTAATATTGTACTTTTGAAATCCCGAGGTGAAATTGAATGTGACGGTGTAATTGACTTCCCAATGATCGCAACCAAAGATGATAGGAGTGTAATCGTCGTTCCAGCCATCTGACTCGCTATCCATTGCATGAGCCTTGGTGTGATCGTCGACGGCGGCGTAGCCGATCCAGATTGAGGGTTCAGTTCGAAAGACGCCGAGATGCTTAGGAAACGGGGGTCCATCGACCTCGGAAGGAATTCCACCGATCGAAACGTTGTCCATCTGAGGACGCATGTACTCTCCGAGGTCCGTGTTCGCGAAGTAGGTGAAGTTAGAAGCAGGTACAAGTTGGCTAAGGTTGAAGGGCGCGTTTGAATCTCCGAAGCTCTTCATCTTGGATCCGACTCCGTTGGCAAGCTCTTCACATTTGTATCCAGGGCCAACAAAATGGATTGTCGTGGAGCAGTCCCATCCGTCTCCGCAGATTTCCAGCGAGATGTTCGCCTTTTGAGTTGTCTGCCCGCTTGAAAACACACCAGCTGCGATGCGATCGAGTGCAGAAGAGGGAACGTTGTAGTATTCGAAAATATCGTCGTCTTCTGCGGCTCCCTCAGCAAGGTTTCCATCTGGGGCTGTCCAGTTGTAACCAGAGAGTGAGCGACCGTTCATGACTTCACCCTCCGCCTTCTTGGGGGTCTGAAAACTCTCCTTTGCCTCATTGCTAAAGTTCAGAGTTCGGATTGAAGGGCAGAGTGTATCTTCTATCCTTTCGCCTGGAACGACGTAGAGTGATGCTGATGATAGAATGACAACAAGAGGACTGAGCCACATGTATAGAGCAAGAAACATTACAAACCATGATTTAATCCACGCCTCCCTGTTGAAAAGCTCGATGATATTGTGGGTAGCTCCGAATAGGGCATCAACTGCGTGGATCGAGAATCCTTTCTGTCCCACGGCTCGCCATGCGACTTGCTGATGAGCCATGACAGCAGCGAGGATGAAGTTTGCGTTGGCGATGAACGAGATCAGTTGACCTAGTCGTATCCACCATTGTTGGTGTTTGGCTTCCTGGTCATCAACATGCATGTACAGACAGTGGTGGCCGACTGCGCCAGCGACTCCAATGACCAAACAAGCAATCATAGACCATCGACTCTTCATGATCCTCAAGATCAAAGGCCCAGACTCAGGCAAGACACCTGCGGTCGGTCGATTCACGACGTGCACATCAGGAACATTCGAGTATGTGTCATTAACAGGCAGGTGGCCTATCAGACCTCTATGACTGTCGTGAGCCCTATCGTAATCGGGAATATCTCGAAGATTTGGGCTCTGGGGATCTATCCATAGTGACTGGTGCGGGAATGTCTCTCGTGCGATTGACTCGGGGGAGACGGCCTGGGGAGGAAACTGGCCCAAAGAAGGCTGCGGAGACACAACCGGCTCAGGGAAAGCTTGTTGATGTTGGACAGGAGAATAAGCATACAGTTTACGCTCCTGTCCATTGTTGACGATTTTACCATCCATTGCGTGTTGGCTGATATCCACTCGATGATGTGGTCGCAGATCGGGTCGACGTTTGTCCAAGAGAACGAATGTCCAGTCAGGAGTCGTATCCAAGGATAAGTCGACAAGAAGTGCTTATATGGGACGAAAAAGTGGCGAAATTGCGGCTGCCTCGCTGTCATTAAAGGGTGTCAGCTACTGCAGCTAAAGAGTAAGCAGCATATGCAATGTCTTCAGCCCCCAGTGCTCAGAGCTATCTGCGGTGATATCTCCCAGTTGAGGACGCCTAGCCGAGCCGTCTTCTGGGTAAAGGCCTGCGCTCGTTTTTCGTGTCGTCCTCCTGGGAGCAACGACCAGGGCATCCGTCCCGATAGGACAGGTTTGCTGGGTATTGTCTGATCAAGACCTATAAGGCTGGTGGCGGATAGCCAGATTGGTGGACACTAGGTACCTTGTGCAGGTAGTTCCCATGGTTAACTGAAACGAGGCTTTGGGTATCCTATCAGAGTCGGGGCTGCAACGAAACCTCGGCTCAGGAGCTTGTCTTTCAGGCTGCCAAGACACGTTAATACCTGGCGACAGCACTAGCACAGCCTGATTTGATACGTAACTGAAGCTGAAGTTGCAACAGTCGCTTTCAAGCTTATATACCCAGACAAGAGGTTCTTAAAGAAGGGGGTTTAGAAGTAACCCAAAATTATGAAGAAGACATCTGATATCGCCGCGAACATGTATGCGCACCATGTTTTCTTCACAAGCGCCAACTCACATTTGCAATCGAGACAAAATAAAGTTACCTCAGAAGGTTGCAGTAGGCTCGCCATTCAAGCTGTGCTTACTCCCAAGAGTTCACCCATGTTCATTCTCCACCACGTAGGATGCGAATGCAGTTTAGCTCCTTAGCGAAATCCGCCATGGACGGCTTTGCCGGGATTGCTAACGTCTTACATGCATAGAGAATAAATCCTTGAACAGAAAGGGATGATGGTTTCCCTCCCTGGGCGCGCCGTTGTCACTTCTTCCGATCGTTTTGGGAATCGCAAAGCATGCCAAAGAGAGCTAAGCCATTACCATCTAGTGCGAGCGGACCAATAGAGCAAATTTCTGGGCGATACAGGGTTACAAGCAGGAGAAAGGGTCTGATTTGCTGGATCGGGAACAAGGGCTTGGCTTTGAAGCAACGAAACCATCGATTTGTGCCAAAATGGTCTAGCCATAATCCTCGAGTTTGCAATGTCTTGAAAACACAAAGCGTGCTCCGTAGTTGCGCAGGCTTTGATAGTGAGTTTAGTAAGAATTTCACAATTAGAACAACCCTAATATACAGACTTATGGACAGGCTACTCACAGCAGAATAAAAATGTATTGCATCGGCAATATGGTCTCTAGGGTGCGCTAGGAGTAGTCCTGGAGGTTATAATTCAGAATTAGAGATGCCGACTTAGATACATCATATCGCTAGGTACCATTCTGTCCAATGCGTACAGGAGAATCCGGCACATTATTGAGCCGGTAGGCAAACTAAGATCCAGATGGTTCATTTGCACTTGAGACCCGTAGGTGAGCCCTGGCAGCCACCAAACAGAACCTGGAGTTATGACTCATGGCCTACAAAATCCTCACCGTGCTTTTTGTGTAATTTGCCATGAGTTCATCAGTGTTGACGACCCCTGGGAGTTTCCCCCAATTCATGTATCCTACACGATAGAAAGACTCTGACTGATCAATGGGTTGGTACAAAATCAGTCCTCGAAAACGAAAACGATATTCGTCTCCCCTATCAAGGAACAGTAAGAAATAGAAACGGCCCTTTGCATCCTTGAGTGGCATTTCCAGTCGCACAGCCTTATCTTCCAGCCATTTGCTGAAGTTGTTGAGATCAGGTGCCTCTAAGTGTGAGATGAGTGAATCATTTTCTGACCCCTCGTCAAGGTAGAGTTCACCACCTGTCATTTCGTCTCCGGGAATCATGAAGTCTGCTCTACCCAGGAACAGCCCAACGGGTCGATAGACAACTTCGAACGAATAGCCACGGAGCTTGATTGCTCCGCCCATCAGGAATCCGTCTGGCCCTGCCTCACCAAGAGACATCACCTGCTTGACAGTTATAAAGCAAGGTTCGTGCAGTAAACCCTTATCTGTACTGACCAGACAGTCTCCAGCAAGAGACGCCCAGCTCCAAGACGCTGCCGTATATGTAGCTAATCTCCGTGCTGAAGAGCTAACTAGGGCTTAAAATACCTGACCTATAGGTACCTATAGGTACCTAT
>JACCKW010000627.1:0-22353 GCA_013623355.1 Fusarium bactridioides
CTATTGACTATTAAGAGACGTGACTTTAAACCAACGTGCTCAGTACAACGCCCTACGCAATCTGCAAACATAAACCTAGTACGGACTAGTTTCCCTATTCCTGTATTCCTTTTGCAGTCTACCTAGCCGATGTTCTGAGAGTTTATCGCTTGCAGGGAATATGTTTCCCACCAATCAGGGAATCTTGAAATTATTACAACTACATAGAGACGAATCACGAGAACGAGATTAACGACTGCTCTTTATATCATGCAGCGCTGAAGTGGTCTTCCAAAGTGTGAGACCATCTCGATCACCTCCATTTACAGACCTATTCCTCAAATGTTGCTGCACATTCCATAATGAAACTCAGAGAACTCATGTGACTTGTTGTGAGGCTTGGAACTGGGTCGTGCGTGTCGATCTAGATTCAGAGCATTTGTGCATAGCCTCTGCAATATTGCAATGTGGCAGGTATCAACTTGGATGGAGATGAAATTGATCGCAGTCGCATATGATATTCGACTTTCACCATCAACCGACTCCATGGCATCGCTCTCGAATCGCTACCGTCCTCCACTCCAGGATCAAACCACCTGTGCAAAGTGAGAAGGCAACAAAGTGCACCTCGTCTCCCCTCACCAGATTGAAGGTTGAACCACCTGGTTCCATGCATATGCACAAATGTGTCTTTTCGTGGATCAGATATAATATCCAGTTGTTCACTCAGTGTTGTCGCACTAAGATACTGAGCATAGTTGCTACCGAACTCGTAACGAATGAATCGGATGAAAGTCCCAACGGAAGCAACGACAAATATCCTGTACAACACAAATGTTAATCAGTAGTGGGTCCTCCAGAGTAATTTAATGGGGGGGGTACCCGTCTCCTAAGAGTTGTTGATTACTTCCCCATGTGATAACAGCCTCGCCGAGATACTGCGCTAGATGTTCGTTTGATAGAACAGGGACATGCTTGTTCTTGTTCTCCTTCTCGTTGAAATCGATATCTTTGAAGACCCTCTTTGCTTCAAGCAAAGCTTGATAAGGATGCTCGACCTTCCAGAATCCATATCTTTTACGCATCTTGCATATTCCCCCATCATCTTCGGCTTTAATAGTAATGAGATTGCCGAGCCTGTATTCTGCCTTTCTGCGCTCAACTCTGGGTCGTACCTCCGTGTCGCACAAGTTATGTTGAAGCAGACATCGGAGAAGTGCGTGTTCTGAGAAACTTGTCACAAGTCTTACAGTGACCTCTTCAGGTCTGGCCCTCCGTGCGTCATGTTCATCCTTGTCTATGTCCTCTCTCTCTAAGCCCATCGCGAACTCAGATTCAGATGAGGAAGGTATTGTAGGCGAGGATGAGCCGTGAATTGTCGTTGACGAGTTCTGGTATCCTTCTTTTTGCACCATTCTTCTCTCTCGCTGAGGATGTTGTCTTGGTTCGACATCTCGGTCGTGCCGAATCGCCCGGGCGAGGTCTACCCAGAGCTGACCAAGTGGCAAGGTCAAGAGCTCGCTATCGGATTTGGTTGTTATGCCATCCGGATTGGAACCCACGAGAGACTGGATAATTCCCCAGTCAAGGTTTTGATAAGCAAGCCTCGGATTGCAAAGCGAACATGACTCGTTATGATCATTAAGGCACGGCAATGTCTTCCATTCCAAAGGATGTACCAAGATACGATAAAATAGTTAATGATTCAAGCAAGAGAAGTAAGCCACATCAATACTTCTCAGAAGATATCCTATTAATAAAGACGGCGTTCTCCGAGTGGAATGCTGAGCGGTGCAAATGAGTTCCGAGAGCGCCTTACTAGCGAATTTACAATCAATCACCCTACATTTCTATTCTACATCGTCATGTAACGTGCACGATAAGCATGCGGGACAAAAATGCCAACCTCGCCGAGACAAGTCGCAACAAAAACATAACAAACTATCTAATTAGTTCTATAGTAATGAACACAGAGAACTCGGGAAATGAACATATACTCCTGTATATATAGGCAGCCATATAGCTTCATCATAAAAAGGAAGCACTAAGGAATAATCCATCATGCTGACGTTTCAAAGCAGTCATGTTGCGGTGAGATTAGCATCAGGAGTGACCACGTTCCTAGTGTCAATGTGGACTCGATTAAGCACTACAAAGAAAGTACCAAGGCTCAAGTTACTCTAAAACTGCCACAAAATTGAAACCAGCATCATTATAGACAAGCCGTGTCCCCTTAGAAATCATCACAGAATATGCCCACCGGTTATTGTTCCTTTTTGTTGGGCATTTGACTGGTGTATTGCGATTTGCTTGAGAGCTCGTGTGACTCGATCTAGGAATTTTGCAAACCCAGTAGGACGTGAAAGCAATTAGCTTAAGCAATTTTAAACCCCGTTGGCGAAACCTTATTAGTCTGCCTAATAGGAAGCTTTTGTGTAGCTAAGCGCTCTGCTTTTGAAGTGTTCAGTCGATGATAGCACCGCATAGCAAACAGCGGGCATTTTCCGTCCAGGTCCTATCGCTACCTGTCACATTGTCACGCAAGTCATTGATCTCCCACGCTGTCGGGCCATTTTGCATCTTAAGGCTGGCCTCAAAAAGTCCTATGTATGGCTTGAAGTCTGCGATGTTCGTCTTGCGGCTTCTCTTAGCTAGTCCTTTAACTAATGCGGTGGTAGTAGAACTAGACGGTGTTGACCCAGACGTTAGGATTATCGTCTTATGAAGTGTTTCACGAATACCATTCTTAACGTGGAAATTTTTTTGAGTTTCTCTAGAGCAATCGTCGGTTGTGGGTTGTGTCTCCCTCTGCTCGGCGTCAGCTGGCGATTGAGGATGTGTCGCCTCCTCAGAAATCTCTTCTCTGGCGACAGATCCTTCGGTTCGGTGGGGCTTGTCAGTTCCTAGTTGCTCATAGACTTGCATGAGTATGTCATGGAACATACATTCGTGATGTAGCCACTTTCCGTACCCCGAGCTCGTACATCCTATGAGGGTCCTATCAGGATTCGCGGGAGACTGGCATCTGCATATGAGCTCGACCGACTATAGATGTTAGCACTTGCGGGGAAGAAGCAGATTGTCGGATGACATACTGAAAGCTCAGAGTTGCGGCAATCGTATGCTTGGCGCCAATAAAACCCGTCTTGAATCTCTTCATCATCTGACTCATTCCAGTGCCTGACGGTGACAGGTTCCGTAACGCTGACGACGTCGATGATATCCACTAAAAAGAATCGGTCAGCCGCGCTGTAGTATAACACTGGTTGGCATTCTAAAACACACTGTGGTTGGAGGCGATTAGTTCGTTAGCGCCATGATACGGCTGGCGACCTTGAACCTTCTGCTTTCCGTCGATAGTTCCGTGAGGTAGCTCGTAGGGCCAGTACATCCAATAGACACGAGCGTAAACATGATGCTCATCAGAAGCACGAATCTCGAGGATGTAAGCAACCCAGTCATCGCTATTGCTTTTATAACTACCTTTGACATTATTTTGGGTATGTCTTTGCTTAACGGAGGCCTCGTTGGCAACGTTGACGAAGCTTCCGATGTAATACTTGATGCTGTTGACTGCCAAGGATCAGCCATAAGCCCCCCGGGGTTCGGACGATGGCGAAATTTCATTGAATACTCACGGACAAAGCTGTTATAGCGCGTCATGCTTCGCCATTGCCTCTCCGGTTCGACGATGTAATATAGATCCATTGTATCATCGGTTTTGAAGCCACCAGCTGGAGAGAATGGAGATACCTGAAAGTGAGTCCGTTTATCATCATTTTGGCCAGCGCACTTTCGCTTCTTGTTCTTATGGCGTTCCTTTTCGGCGTGCGAAGGATCCGGCACGTAAGAAATCGTGAAAAAGTTCTCAGGGAGATTCTCCTGCCCAACTGACCGTGATCTCTTGCGACTGCTCATTTGGCGTCTTGACGCGTTCGTAGAAATACGCGTCGAGAGTGGAGAAAAGGGGGCTTGCAAATGCAAAATAGTAGGCTCTGCGATAAGAAGGTAAAAAGCGACTTAAAAATAAATTACGAGAAAACAAAGAGAATGTTATCTATGGCCACTGAAGTGGATTCGCGATTTCTCGTAGCATATGCACGTGTCCTGCCTGAGTTCCCTCAGGTTTTGAAGACAAAAGAAGCGGGCTCCGTTTCACGTTTTAGTCCAATCATATGTCTCCATTCTGGAAGGCTTATGCTACGTCAGAATGGGGGCCGTCCCTGATTTTGAACCGTAACCGTGATATGGAAACAGAGTCTATTTCTACATTACGCGGGTCGTGCCAACCACTCTAATTCTAATGAAAATAATAAGACAGAGTACCTCACCGTACTATAACCGGAGGAAATCTATTAAAGTTTTTCCTCGCGAGAGCCAATCACAGCCCGGCGTTCCGATTACATAAGGAGCGCGCACCTGGCGTGAAAAGCCGCGGACTATTCCATTGTTGAGAAAACCCCGCATTACTCCATCACCTACGTGGCAGGCAGCCTGTATTTGATTCTCACAAAATCCATACGTTTCACGAACATATGGCTGGATTCACTGGTCAATCTTCGAGGAAGGTGGCTTGCCACTGACATGGTGAGCATTCAAGTACCCAATTTCAAAAATGAAAGCTATATCTCCGTGATAGGGGCACCGCCTACTCGCTTGAAGCACGCGACAAACAAACAGCGCGGGCGTCAGCTGCGGCTGAAGAACGAGCAGTGCTGGGTTGGGACTCTCAAGAATTCGAATCGTTCGTCGTCTGCAGGCGATCCTCGTGACCAAGTATATCTTTACTTTGTCAGTAGAAAACAATATTTTCTACGAGATAGTGAGCAGAACCATGTTCAATGGGACAAAATCGAGTTTAGGAAGGGATTTAGTGTCCAGAATATAAACAAGCTAGCAGAGGAGGTCATTAAGAGGATTTCACACCAGGCACAAAGGGACTCGATGGGTGAAATTTAGATCATTCAGGCTCAGCCTCTCACCCCTACTGCTACCACTAGATACTAGCATAGTATGTCAACTGTCGTTGGTGGCGATAACCAATGACTGCAGAAGCTACACTCGAGATCCCGAGTTCATTTAACCAGCTAGGACCGACCAAAAGCTAACAGGCTCTGGACACTGATACCTGGAAACTCAGCTACAATCATGATGCCGATATTTTCTGTACTGATACTTGCTTCAGCTAACAGTTGAGACACTGCACAAAGCATCTTTCCCGTGGCAAGTACATCGTCTATTACCACCACTGATGCATCCTTGAGCAACCATTGCCGACCCCACTACCGACCAACTTGGAAGAAACGGAGGGTTGGTGTTTGCGAAAATAGGAGTTGGCCATTTTGCATACTATCTATGCCTATGTAAATAATGGCGCCGTAGCCTGCTCTCTGGACCTACGACGAAATGATGTCGTTCTAGAAAGCTCCGGGAAAACAAAGAAGAGAAGTCCAAATATGGCCTTCGAGATTACTTGGTTCTTTTTGTTCACTCTTTCGTATGTACCGAACGGACGTACTTGATGGGGGCGTGTCGATTGACATTCACCTTTACTTGTTCCTAGAGTTTGCTTTTAACCCTTGCTAACAGCTTACATAATTGCAAACGTAACTTTACGGCCGAAAACCGACCCAACCTTCCAAATGCTTGTGTCTGTAGCTTCCAGGACAAACAATAACAATTTCTTTCTCCTCTTAATAGTAAGCCTAAATCCGTTTGGGTCAATGGATTTAGGTCCCTGCTATTCTGTATGATCTCTTCCTAGGCCCATCTCTGCCGTTATTACTTCTTGAGTAAAGCATATAGACCTATGAAGGGGGGGTCAACGAAGTCAACTTACGGACTGACGCCCTCAATTTTACTGACAGCGACAAGAAGAAATTGGCTCTATCCCCCGTCACGCATACCTGTCAGTCAATCAAGACACTTGACAAGCCCAAAAGCAGAGGGTTTCAATGCACCTTTACTGACTGAGAGGTGACGTTTCTCATCAGTACTGTAGCTTTCTGCCAGAGGTCCACAGAGTGAATACTTTAAGGTCGTAAGAGGTTATGATTTAGTGAGTCCAGATGTTGAGAAGGTAAAAGCAGAACTTGCGGTTCAACAACCCATAAAAACTCTCTCAGATAAGAGTCCAAAGAGGCCCAAAAGAAAGAGAGAGGTTATCGAAGAGATGGGCGACTTTGCTGCCCGAAGCTTGTAGCTTCATCAGAGTGTATCAAGAGCTATTCCCTAGCATTGTCATGTAATGGAAAAGTGTTCGAAGAATTGTTCTCTTCAGGTCAGGACATCTAACCCACATGTCCTCTAGTAGAGATGCGATGCGAGGTCTATACTACACCAACGTCAAGGTCATTCACTCCGACACCATCGACGCATTCGTAATGACATACGTAGTGCCATCATCCTTGAAAGAAGCAATGAGTCGTGGAAGTGGAAAGACTGTTTTTGGTCAGAAAATTAAGACAATCGCCTTCACTTAGAACTTGCTCTGTATTGAACGAGGGGACGTGCGTATAAACATTGCGTTTCTGCCATGCAGGCGGCTCCATGCTCCGTTTGATTCGAGTGTTGCCAGTACCTCGTCTATATACGGCCATTTGCGATAAAAGTTTTGTGTCAACGCTCTCCTGTTATGTTAGCAAACCGACGCGCTTTTCCCCTCGCCTTTTTCACAAGCCTGCCCGAAATCAA
Organism: Fusarium bactridioides; assembly: GCA_013623355.1. Taxonomy (NCBI): domain Eukaryota; kingdom Fungi; phylum Ascomycota; class Sordariomycetes; order Hypocreales; family Nectriaceae; genus Fusarium; species Fusarium bactridioides. The sequence continues at coordinate 6,673 of JACCKW010000627.1, forward strand.
CACTGAAGCGGTAGGGCACGAAGTGACTAATACTTAGTAGAGCGGGCATAGGCTCATACAAGGGCATATAACCCATGATCGTCACGGTGCCGATCCAGGTCATGTTCAACCAGCGCTACTGCAAGCTTATAACCGGGTCTCATTGAGCTAGCATGCCTTTTTATGGGAACAAGACAGTGCACTTTACTGTGTCTCTATCGAGGCCGAACACGTCGAGGAAGAAAATGTAAGTATCAGGAACAGCCTTGCGCTACCTAGATACGTGAGAGGCACGCTATCCAACCCTGAACTGAAAAAAGCAAAGCCAACCTTTCGGTCTCTTTGCCATTTCCGATATCGAATATCTGCATGGGCAAGTTGTCTGACATCCACATGCAGCCGCCAGGTCTGAAATCTACGGCGCCAACATCATCTTCCTTCTCAAGCAGAATAACTCTGGGCCCTCAATCGTGGACAGCAACCGCAGCGGTAAAGCCACTAGCTCGGGCACCCATGATAGAAATGTCGCATTTAGATCGACGGTGGCCCAATTTTGGATTCTCGGTCGTGATCAACGCCTGCCCTGATTATGTTGCAGGCCATCTGTTACTTCGTCATGCGGGAGCAGAGCTTAATTCGTTTATTTGTCAATGGGTCAAAAGCAGGTGTGATTCGCGTATAGGCTTCTTTTCCTCTGCATCATCAATTGGATACTATTGAGATGTATTCATCTTAGCCCAAGCGGCTATGCATAGCTCTCGCACTACCATTCATTTACACTTGGGACATTACTTCTTCTGCGCAGCAGTAGTACTCGGTACCTGTTTAGTACCATAGATGACTCCGCGTCCAGTTATCTCGGACAGTCGAATTCGTCACAGCCTGATCAGATAGCACACTTCTGACGTAGAATCATCGGTGCAAAAATCTCTAGATCTCCAAATAGATTGGGGAAGCTTATTGCCACACCATACTCCATGTCTCTACGTGTACACAGATGGTTTTCATTCACATCGTGATTATTTACTCGTTCATGTTCACCCTTCTGGTCAAAATGTGAAAACATGCCCTAGTTGATGTCGCACTAGCTTGTGAGTGTACGTACACAAAATCGTGCAATTGCGTGTACTGGTGAGACGTGATAGTTGCAATCACCGATACGGCTCGTAAGCTAGGCACATAAGCATTCGAAATATTGTGTAGATCTGTTGCTCAAATTACTTGTCGCCATTATCGGTGCTTTGTCCCTCTCGTAATGCTTTTGATGCTTGCCGAGTTAGAGTTCGAGTTTGCCTTCGTCTTCGAGTCCACTCTCTCGATCTTGCTGCAGGAGGCAAGCGGTTTTCACACTGTCCGGCTTTCATAAGCAGCTGTGAGGATAGATGCTGCGCTTCTGGTCTGTACTCACTGCACGTTCCCAATCCTGAAAATCCATGTGCCGGCCGTCGGGAACCCTGATGGTGAGTTCTCGTTGTTCCTTGAAAGGGTCTAGAATTCCAAGCCGACAAGGGACATCATATAATTTGACGTATTCGTCAATTGCATTATGTAGAGAGCGCAATCCTTTTCGTAGCATCGCTCTCCCATTTTTGAACTTCAGGACATGGTCAACTATCGGGCAATGTGGGGTGAAGGGTTCATCTGGGCATACTTCTTGAATGTTCTGGCTTGTCGGGCGCGATTGTTGAGGCTTCACGCCAACCCAAGACGAGCAGGTTGGGTCCCAGAAGCAGAGATCGAGAGACACATCGTCGAAAACCGCAAGCTCAGCCGCTCTTCGGAACAGTCCAGATCCGCCCCAGTGTTTGCCTGAATTACGCTTCCTAACAGTCTGCTCCGTCTGTGGTGAGGGTTCTAAATGCTTGAGCTGTTGTGCGATGCCTTGCACAGCTTTGCTATGTGTTTGCGTCAGGTCATGGTCGTGCATTGTGTCAAGGCTCAATAGCTCGCTGTTATGAGTGGATCCCAAGATAAAATGGAATTGAGCACAAACAGGATTCTTCCGTACATTCTTAAGTGATGGGAGGTCCTGGCCGGCTCCACAAAACTAATGACGAGAAGAGGTCGAACTGGCAGCCACGGCCGTCCGAATAGGGCTGATATACCCTGCAGAGTCATCTTGCCTAGTGGTTAGTCCCCGAGACAGTACAAATGCGCGTAAATTTCTGCCAGAAACGGACGGAGTGCTACGCGTCCAAGATGGTAGCTAAATCGCGCACGTCTAGCCTTGCCCTTACGGAAGCCGAAATTGACCGGGTCCAGTTTTGAGTGCTCACCCATGTGCATTGCGGACAGTATAGGCCTCAGGCATTAAGGATAGTGGGCTTCGCTTCTCATTTTTATCTGTGCCAACCATGTTGAATTCGTTGAACTTCCGTTTCCTTAAGACCCAGCATCGGCTCAATTATCCAACCGACGCGTTAGACTTCTTTCTAAGACGAGGAACCTAAGAATGTTTCCTCAATGTCATTAGCTCGAGTGAAGCTGAGCAGAAATATCTTGCATCTTGGGGTCGCCAGACAACGCGGTGGATCGGTGCGAAAACGCGATTCGTAGGACTACTCTTTTTTTTTCAGTGTTGGCGATTCCATCAACCCAGGAATAGGCCATGCCACTAAACTTTCATGTATGCCTTGCCTAGGCTGGGAGTAGGGTCATTAAAAACTCTATTCATAGAGGCGTGGCAATTCATTGGATGTCAGCCCTCTGTTGGCCGTAACTGACTTACTTGAAACAAGGTTGTCGGTATCTTACTAATTTGTTGCTATCAACTACCCAACTAAGTAATCTCCGACATTGGATGTCAGCTCTTTACATACTATTACCCTGACTATATCCACGCTAGGCTGATAGAAGCATGCCGGTGGTCACCAAAAGTTGTTGGTTCAGATGCTTTATGAAAACCTGCACATCAAACTAGAAGCACCATATCATTCCAGCGTGTAGGAGATGTCTATCAACATGGACGAAGTCGATGGCAGGTCGCCATCGAAAGTACGCAAGGCCGTAGGCCGATCTGTTCTGAAGTGAAAACGCGAGAATATGGGGAGTATGATAGGAAACTTTTATTATTTCCCTAGCGCCAACAGCATCTTAGTACCTCACTATCTAAGCATGAAAAACTTATAGTTCGATAGATGAAACTCTACTATGTTCGGTCAGCAAGACACCATTCTACATCTTCAGCATTGCTTCTGGGTCCGTTACAATTCCCCATTCTCCTCCTCTCCATGAACTTGGGAGAGTAGGCAGTACCAGCGGCTGCGTTGAGCCAACCATTGACCGGTAAGGAAGTTTAAGCCAAAGTTTTCCCATGCTTTTTGATTCCAGCTGAGGTTTTTGAGATACACAATAGACGATTGTTGTTGTCTTTCGGTCGCGTCTGACGCCTGGCTGCATAGATTTCGAAGAGCATTAGTGATGATAGGTCATCTTGCTTTTCAGTAACGACGACAGGAATCGCTGGGCAAGAAAATGGGCCGCCAAGGCTGGTATGGAACTCGAATGGGTTTTTAGACTCAAGGCGGAAGGCGGCTATTCCAGCCATGTGTGTGCTGTGTTGCTCGCGCAGTCTCGAAATTTCACCCTTCAGGGAAGCCACCTCTTCTTCGCATCTTTCAAGGCTGGCCAAAAGTTTCCATTCATGAAGCCGAGCCATTCTTTCGGTCGTCCTCCTGATCCGGTTTTCCTTCTTCGTCACTTGATCGCACATTTTACAGTCTTTTGCTTCATCTTGCCGCCAGTACACAAGCTTCAATCCGCAGGTTTCTCCGATGCGGTACTCTTTGTTGCATTGTTCGCGAAACTTGCCCCACTTCCAGTTGCCGCAAGCCCAAACAACCTGGTCGAAGTAACACATCGTGAAAAACTGAGTGAGGTAAAGTGAAACAGAAATCGATTTTTGCCAGGGATGGGCGTTTTTGGGCCTGGCTGTTGGGGCTCTTTGCTTATCTATTCAACCAAAAAGCTCATGATTAGTACTTTTCGAAAGTTCATGGCGACTACGTTTCAGTGGACGCGAGATTTAATTGATCAACAAGGAATGTTGTTACTGGCTGCCTGTCGTATGAGAAATCACACAAGACCCACTAATCACCAACAATGTCTTCGCTAACCGACGACGAGCAGGGGGGAACCAACAGAACGTAGCAGTAGCAACATCGTCGTACGTAATCGTTGGATCGGACAAGGGGAAACTGTGCCCCCCGCTGCTCTTATTACGGCGGTGCCTTCTTCTTGCCTGATCTTTGGCCATGGCGCACTCGCCCACTTGTACAAGAGACTAGAATTGTTCCATCCGCTTTCCTCAGTAGTTGGTTCCCCGAATCTTGTAAAGCGGGGTGAAGGTTCTTCAGCACCATAATTGCTCTCCGCTCACTCCCAGCACTCTCGGCTTCGTAAGTGAGGTAAAGCCGACGGCTCAGCGTTGGCTTGGCTTAATGATGTTGGAAGATAAGTGGGGAATGGAACCTGATACGGAGCATTGGCAGATCAGGAAGGAGTTCGTACATAGCTAGTCACAGATCAGGATAGTAGACCCGATGCATTCTGACATTTATCACGGAGTTAATTAAGATATGGAGCCTTTTGCTACTTATCTTACTGGACAGCGGCCACCCCACCAGTCCAGACATAGCGGTATGCTAGCTGCGTTGCCGGGTCAGCCATACACGAACTACTGTGCCTAGCTTCAAAGACTGCAGAACCAACAGACACAGGAGACCTAGCCCAGAACAATTTTTCGCATTGTTCAACCCTGGAAAACATCTATTTCATTACCAATATCAATAACTAATGCACAGGGACCCTCAGGTGTGCCCGAAGCAACATCCGGCGAGTATTCGTGACAAGAATTGACATTTGAAACTACGACAAAGTTATCCACACCTACCTTCTAAAAGCGGTTTTATCGTTAGGTTTGTTTGAGCATTAATTAGGGGGTTGTGGGTCCGAGCGACCAGGGAGAAGTTCCGGATCACAGCCTAGACGTTTGGACAGGTAATGGGCCAGCTCTTGTTACTGACAAGGCGCGCTTCTCGACAGTGTCATTCAACGGCTCAGGGTGCATTTCCTATATTTTACGGCCTGAGGAAAACTTGTGCCCCTACTCAAGTATGGAGAGCGGAAATGCGTCGCACTTCCAGTTTAGGCGCGTTTGACAGAAATGAAAAATGCAAATCCAGTAGGCAAATGCGACTTGAATCTTGGAAGCCGACACTAATCTTTTTGGCTAAACGTAGTTCCATTACATAGTTTTCTGGCCTAAAGAGTATGACAAATGAAGATTTGTCCTTTTGGAATTAATATTGCTGTCGCAGCATGTCATGTTATATTGCGATAGAATGACTCTCGATCAAGCATTAGATTTCTTATTATAGAGTAGCGCACTTCATCAGGCAAGCGCTATATTTCCAAACATGGCTAGTGCTCCCAGCTTCACAAAGTTCAGCTGTCCTACCCAATGTTTTGTCAGATGCAGGTCTTTATGAGTGACCCGATCCCTGGCGCTATCGCAATACGAAATTCTTTGATCATTTGAGCGGTCAGTTTCTGTAACTAAGTAACACCTATCACTGGACATCGCTTACTTTCACTTATCGTGGCCGCAATAAAACAATTCTGGAGGAGCTGGATTTGCAGATCTATGGCAGTGTTGAAAGGGACCAGTACGACAAAGCTGTAAAGAAAAGCTTGATCCTTCGAAGGTACAGAGAATGTGCCGATATGCTGGGTGCATCACGCTCTTGTAGGTATTACTAAGGCGATTGGCGTTCAGGGATATGCGGCAGCGACTACGCGAACTGGTCAAGTTAAGTGTTTTGACAAAAGGTTCGACTTAATTTGGGTTATCCCACCGCCGTATACGGAGATCACAGACATATGGAGTGAGAAAGTTCCTGCCTTGGACGATTCAATCCAAACTAACGCCAGCGGAGATGTTATTCCTCCTCAGGCATGAGGAAGTAAGTAAGTACTAAAGCTATAGAAACAACATTTTGAAACTAGCTTATATATATAACGTGCACGATAAGCGAACCGGACAGACAAGCGAACCGGACAAAAATCCCTCATACTACATTATTACTATCTGATCAATTGATTATGAACCAAATAGTATGTCTCAATCTAATAATGAAGCTAGAATGCTTCTTGCACTTTAGGCCTATCAGTCAGACCCAAAATTAAGTCTGCGACGAGCCGCAAAGCTCTATGATGTTAACCACCAACGGCTCTTTGATCGAATGAATGAAGTACAGGTTCGCAGCCGAATCGACGATCTTGAAGGCTTACAAGGGCTTGATAATCCTAAATGAGACTGAGTAGACGTGAGTAGACTCAGGCCATTTTATGACCTTTCATTTATTGGCCGACGCAAGCTCATTTTAGCACAGACTTGCTAATCTTGATTACGCAATTAGCTTCATTGGTGTACTTCAAGAAGCATGCTCCCATATTGCTTCACGCACGTTAAGCAACCTAACTATAAACAAGGTGTTACATCGGATCTTTAACCATTGCCATCACTCATCACTAGGTTACAAGCCTTGGTACTTTTTTTCCCAACAATCACCCTCTCCATATTCGTGACAATGAGCGATGAAATCGAGCAGGGTCCAGTGAATTGGAAAAGGTTTAGGGAAGGTATATTGCGAGTAAAAGAGCTTGAGGAAGTATGTAGAATTCCTCTAAGTTTGAGCATCCCTTCAACCTAGTTTATAAGCCAAGGCTAATCAAAAGTGTTGAAAATCTAGGAGATGAAGGTGCTCAAGTCCATCGAACTTGAATCAGGCTTTCGAGGTCATAAGGCAATGTTAGAGTTGCTCGATCAACCATCTGTTGCAGCTTTTGCAGCTTTGCCAAAAGAAGCCCGGTTCGAAAAGTGGGAGGAGCTTTTTGGAGAGTGTGATGGATCCTTTTTGGATGATTTCTATTTGTACCAAGTTAATCATTTTGATTTTCTCCATTCTTTCAAAGTAATTGATCGGCACATTGGACATGGGCCAATGGAACGGCGACTGGTTCAAGAAGCTCGGCATTATTTCTATGAACGGACAGAACTTGTGTTTCCGGCAGAATGGATCGAAAAATTCCTTGCTGATCAGCTTGGGCAATGGAACGATGCCGTCCCTGTGGAAAACCTAGCCCAGAGGGTGGTCGTTCGAGTCGATCGCCGCCGAGTAAAGGGATCCGAGATAACCCGATACTTGCGTCATTTGCTCAAATTCACAAACGTCGAGAGTTTGAATGTCGAGATTTGGGCGAAAGGGGCCGTAGATGGCAGCGATTTTGAAACACAGGATACGGTTCGGAGAATGGCTGGGGTTATTCAAGAGCTGATCGATAAATTCGGGGACTGCATCAGCATTTGGAAGATACGGCTTGAAGATTGGGAAACTCACTATGGACAGGACAATTTTGTTGGTGAACCATTCGAAATTACTGCATGGTGGGACAAGCCACCCAAAGAATCTTGGGCAGGATTGGGACAGGGCACGTCTTCGTTTCAGGAGCTCATGCAGGACCAGATCGTAAGCTGGGGAAACCAACTCGATGATAATGAAGAAGTCTGGATTAGAACGCTTGATGCCTATTGAGGATTATTATATAGCTATGTGTCTTATATATAAATACATAAAAAAGTCTACCAATCGTGTGCACGCCTACTCAAGAATTACTTGCAGAAACGTATTGCGTTTCCTGTTTCTGACCAATCATCGTCTAGCATTTTCGCCCCGTACTTTCCCCGAAGGAAACGCACTGCGTTTCTCGCACCATGCTAATGAAATCAGAAAACCTAAAACACGAAACGCGTCGCATTTCCGTCGGCTGACCATTGTCAAGTACAACAGCTTCACTACAGGCCTAAACAACAACATACATGACCGTTGTCTATTCGAAATCACGTGCTCAAAATGACTGCTACTCACAACTGGCAGCTCATAATCACTATTAACTCGTTAGCAAAAGGATATTGGCCAAGACCTTCGCAGTTACCACTGGCGTCGACAAGCACGGTGACATCTTACAACCAGCAGAGCTTCTCACTCAATGGCTGACAAGCAAGTCTCACATTCACCAATCGAGCCCAGAAAACCCGGTGCGGGGTAAACAAAGCTAATATCGAATCAGGCAGCAATGACACCTACGTCGCTGGTGCCTTAGCTCAAATACCTCAGATGACAGACAACAGAACGTATCTTAAACATTTGTTATTGACCTTACTCATAGGTCCCTCCAAACTTTAATTCCTCAACACCATGAACGACGACTCTAACTTGTCTCTACGCAACATTGTCACAAACCATGGCAAGTCAATTGCATCGCTTCTCCTCAATATTGGTGAAAACAAACAGCCCCAGCGGAAATATTTATCATTTATCCAAGAATTAGAGTGTCTCAGACTTGAGAACTCCAGTGACGGACCTATACTGATACGCCGCGAGATCAATGCCTTTGAGGAACAAGACTATGTCGCTCTGTCTTACACCTGGGGCAACTCTGAACAGGAAAGCCCAGTGAAGGGAAAATACAAGTTTCAAACCAGAGGATATAAGCCCCAATTGTTTCCATCGCCGGTTCGAGACAGCGTTTTTGACCGTGTGTTTTCGTTCATGCGGGCAAAGGGTCTTAGCATGCTTTGGATCGATAGGCATTGCGTCAAGCAGAAGACCTGCAAAACAAATGTTATATGTGCCCACGAACGATGCGAAGATAAGAAGCGCGCAATTGAGACCATGGATTTGGTCTACAGTCTGAGCAAGCACCCTGTGGCTTTGCTTGGGAGGCCAATCGAGTGGGAGCATGAACTTGATGTACTATTTAAAATCATCAGCGGACAGTTCGTGAAGGAACTTGAACAAACAGAAGACGACGAAATCTTACAGGCACTGAGTTTACTAAGTAGGATAACGAAAGATCGATGGTGGACCAGGGCCTGGACGTTCCAGGAAGACTATCGCGGACGGCGAAATATGACACTACTCATTCGACACCCCGAATTCCTAGAAGCAAAGAAAAGGGAGTACGAAATTTTCTCCGATGTTCCAAACGAACTTTGTATCGAATCCATACGCTTTAGCAAAGAGATTACCGAATTTTGCGGTGCGGTCCAGGATAAAACACCACAACGGGAAGATGTATCACATCATACAAAGTATATCCTTGGAGCCGCAGGGAACTATAAAATCTTATTGGAAAGTTCGATGCCTATGACCCCAAAAATCATTGCCGACATCCAAAGGCGAGGACTGGACGATGCTTGGGATAAGTTGGCAATCATCGCTAATTGCTGCCAGTACAGCATTCGAATAGACCATAAGCAGATGCAAAAGCCAAAGAGCCTCAGTATATCGATACTAGCGATGTATCTTCTCAATGGAGAGATTCTTTTAAATGAATCACGAAAGGAATCCTCCTTCATACTTGATAAGACCTTATCCTAATTCTTGGAGGATCAAGCATTTAAAGAGTTTTATGCTCCTGAGGGCGAACGCGATCTCACTTTCAATAAAGGATGTCGATTTATCGACATTGAGTTCACGTCTGAGGGTATCAGGACGGAAGGGCATCTTTGGAAACTTGGTAGGATCATAGATCCTGCAAGTTTTCTTCTTCCATTGCCCGAGGCTGAAAACAAACCCTACTCTGTTACCCAGGATGAACAGCGGTGCCTCGCTCACCTTGCAGCTGAACTGAGACGCTTGCATGAGACAACTCTTGCCATGCATATTGAAAGATTCCTGAGCTATGATCCTACCAGACAGGAAGATAATCTCAAAAAAGAGACTTTTTCTAGGTCATATATGCGCCTTATGGCAAAAGAGCTAGTCAAGGCGAGCAAGAAAGGCAAATTGCTTCGATTAGGACGAATTTGGAACTTCCAGGAAAAGCCAAACCCATGCTCTGTTATATTTATCTGGAACGCTGATGCCAATATCAATAACAAAAGAGGCCGAAAACCAGAGTGGAAGTTTGCATTTACCGCTTCGAGACCTCTGAAACGCGGTTTCCAGCAGCATGGTACCAATGATCTAGACCACCACGTGTCACTCGAAGTTAAATGGCCATCCTCATGGAATCATTCTCCTAGTGAACTTCCTCAACTTCTCGTCAGAAGCTGGATTGTTGGATTGTGCTTTTTCTATGATTTCCCAAGGACAAGTGTTATTTTCTCATGGCCTTCCTCATTCAATATAGTCATTCATTGATTGAGTCTCCTATGTTTAAAATCATCACCAGTTGTGAAAGAAATTCACGCCAATAGCTTCTTGCAGAATAAGTTAAGAGAACGCAGTAGCAGAGAAGAGCTCTGAAACTCTATTAATATGGTAAACTATTACTAATGGTGACCTTAATCATGTCATAATGTTGCCAGTCCATATCTAGTGCGGATTAAGCTCGCCAATTGACCACGTATCTTTGTCAGAGAAGTATTAAGCCTTTTGCTCTAATGCCTTCGCCATCGAGATGGCTAGTTGTATGCCCATTTCTAGGCCTATCTACCGTAATGTTGATGCAATCCAAGTTCTCTGATTTTCGTAGGTTGTTCCTAGCATACCCGAAAAGAACAGCGGCTATAGGAGTAAGTAGCCTCCGGGCGATGGGGGTAATTCTACATGTGCCGCTTTCTTGGTATGTACTCCGATGCGCTCGAATCCCAAATGGTACGGTACGCTATGACATATTCTAGTTACCATGTTAACGAGAACCTTAGCCGATCTGCTTGCTCTTTTCCTGTCGCCAGGCGTGTCGTATCTCAGAGTTGCAGACAGGACTGCCTCATGCATAAAAAGTCGTACAGTCCTATAGCTATTCCAAATGTCGCAATCCGCAATTCCGGGTACATATTGTACTGAGACTGGAAACTGGCGACTGGAGCATTGGCTGATCCGAGATGTTGGTACGAGTTGAAGGCCACTTTCTTAACACTTGTATGCCAAGAAAGTGTGATGACAAAGGAAGGTTGGAAAGTATAGCCTGTAAATAGGGTTATGACAATAGGGTAGCTAAGCTCCAACATCACGTGACATTCAGGCTAGGACCGATAACAACTGCCGTAAGGTGCTCACGGTCCTGACGCGTACCTTCCCATCGCAATCACCCTCAGACAAAGCCTGCACCCCCGATACTCCAAAAAGCGTATAACACAGATAACCCTCGCGTGACCAATTATATCGCCAAGCTCTACTCTACAGCAACAGTCAAATGTCTACTCGTCGTAATCAATCGGACAATCTACGCCGGGAGATTGAAGAGTTAAAAAAAGGGCAGAAAGAATTAACAGAGGAGCAGCAAGAGTTTAAAAAAGAGCAGCAAAAGATGATTGAATTTATTAGGCGTTTCGAGGAAGAGAGTACACAAACAGTCAATTGCGAATCTCGTCAACAGGAACAGCCCGACCCTGACGACCAGAGGAATAGTCATCTGCCCTCCAAGAGGCGGTCAGACTATCAACAGCAGGGTCTGGGGGCTGTATCCCTACCTCCAAAGCGGAAGCGAACTCTCCCTCCCAGCCTCAAGGGCAATAACATCACAGACCAGCCTCCCGGTAATAATATTCAGAGACACTGGCCACTATTTGGGCACCCAGATAGTAGTACCAGCGCCAGCGCGATCAATAAGCGGCAGGCTATACTTGATCATCTTGACGATCAGGCAACCTTCAAAAAGGGAGATGAGAATTACAAAATTCACATGAAGCTACGGTGCAAGGTAGGCACTGAGCTTCGAAAATGGGCTGTCGTTGGCTGTCAGCTCTGTTACGTTCTCAACAACTACAGCTTAGATCACAATCTCGAAAGCTGCACCGCTGCAGGTTCCGAGGCAGCGCAGAGGATCCTAAGCTGGCTAAAAACATTACGTCTTGAACGATACGCAGGGAACGAAAACCAGTGCAGCCTCTGCACCGAGACCGACCAGATATGCGAAGATATGGGTATAATGATTCGCAGGTTTAATGCCAGGACCAAGGAAGAGAAGAATCGCTGGACCGAGAAGTATTTGTCAGCAACGGGCCTGGATGGATTTTGCGAGAATAAGCCAGCTATACGAAGGACCATCGCCGCCCTCAGCGCAGTTGACGACCAAGTTCTCGGCAAAGCGTTAACCAGCTTCGTATCCAAGAGATATAACACAGATCTCACCAAGAAAGGTCAAGCGACTGAGTGGTTCGAAGAGAAGGTTCCCCTCGAAGAGACTTGGGTGCCGCAGCTCCTTGCAGCCTTTGACCTGCTTGTGCGAGCGTGTGAGTTCCTTAGTGCCGGTGGAGACGACGATAGTCGCGACTCCAGGCCTAGTAGACTCCCCAGAGCCCCTACCCTTCAGATGTGTTGGGATGATGGCCAAGAGGTTCGCGAGTGGAAGGTCGTGATGGACTGGTGGATGGGTAAATGCAGCTTTTGTGCAGGACGAGGCGTGCAAGGGCCACAGATCGAGCATACCCTACGCAAGTGCCCACACGGTGGGAAGCGAGTTCTCCGCTCCGAGCTAGCAGAGGCAATCCACGGGGAAGGCTTCAGGGCTCGCGGAGGCTGCCGGAGATGTGCTATGCCTCGGGAAGTCTGTGAGGCATGGGAACAGGGCGGATCCGGGGAGTGGCGTTTCAATCAAGCCGTTAGTTGCCAGTATGGAAGCCAAGCTTACGATACTGCCATTGGCTTCTTCTTGTGCACAGATCCTCGTTACCGAATGGAGCTTAGGGAAAATATGTCAGAGGAGGGTTCAGAGCATGATGACGAGGAGCAGGTAGCTATATGGTTAGGAAAGAAGATAACTGTAACAGGTATAGAGGCCTGTCAGATGACAAGGCAGTTAAGAGTGTGGTCACAAATGGTTTGGGAAAGTGCAGGAATAAGGAGGATGGGAAACTAGCGAGATATAAGTTTAATAGAAATAAGGATAGAGTGTAACGTGCATGATGAGCGAGTGTCGCAGACAAGCGAGTGTCGCAAAAATGCCTCACCCTACATCATCACTATCCGATCAGATAATTCTCAACCACTAGGCATGTCAGAGCCTAATAACGAAGGTAGAATCCTTCTTGCACTTGAAGCCCTACTACAATGATAACCGCGAACTTTGCGTCGTAATACATTCTTTTCGTCCGTGCACGCTTTCAGGGTTCGCGGAGGTGCGGTGGAAACCCTATTATTTCTTCATCATCAGACAACGTTGATTTGCCTTTCCTTCCCGACCAAGCAGAAGTTTTGAAGAACATTCAGTACGTGTTTGCAATTGCCACACCCTAGGTTACCTCTTTCGTTTCTTTCAAGCCCTTTTTCCGCGAAGCCTCAGAAATATATTCATATTAGAGCTCGACGATGAGTCTTGCAACGCCTGGACTCGATGATGGTGGTGACATGACAATCTGAGAACTCACACTCGACCCTAGCAGATGCCCTGGCTTTCCAAGGCTCTTCTGTCTCGTTCACCGAACCGAACATGGTGGCTTATGAGCTTGACACGGACAAAAGGAAAGGTTCGTGGAGATAACTCGATGACACCTGCGATCGCTCTTGACATTGCCTGATGTCATGTCTACAAATCGTTAGCGAAGAAGCAAAGGGCGACTAAAGCCATCAACTCCTTTGATGGTTTATTCTTTGCATACATCTATAAGGGCGACTACGTTAGGCTCAAGCCATACCGAGATTGATTGTCTTGGCGGTTGGAGTTGGCCTGTGAAGGTGATACATTGCAGGCTGCCGCACGCAGGACGGTCATCCAGCATGCTCCCGTTGAAGCGCTTACCAGGGAGACTTAGGACAAAGAAGATAAGATAGATGATGCATATCTGACCGCCAATATGCTCAACAACACTCAAAGTCAAGCGAGAAGATGACAGACCAGGAGAAGCAGATCAAAGAGTATCAGATGCAGTCATCAAGCTCGTGCAAAACCGCCCAGAGTTTACCCTCGACTCCTTCTGCTTCCATCGGAAAGGTAGCCCGATTTAAGCACAGAAAGACAAACACTGATATCTGAGCAGCTATGACCACTTCTAGCCCAGATACCTTCTTCCCGTATCGGCCAGCACTGACCTTGTTCCCTGAAAAAGCCATTCATCATGGATTTACTCAGTAGGGACCATCATAGCAACACCATTAGACTGTTTCACCAGCCTCAGGCTGCAAAAGGCATAAAGAGTGCGAGGGCGTGAAAAGCGAGATCAAAGCAGGAATTTATTACTAACACGAAGGTTTATTTCTACATCTCTATAGATCCTATCAATTTCACTGAAAGTGGACGGTTTGCATCCCCATTGGCTGATAATCCCTACATTACCCTGCATTCCACTTTCATCTAAAAGAGGCCTCTCAATGACACGCCCCGAGCAAAGTTCAAGCCAAAGTGGTGATCTCGCTATCTTATTGGTCAACTTTGCTTTTTCCATCAAAAAGTTTCGACTTGAAGCTCTGCGAATGATCAGATCGCGTCGACGCGCGTAGAACGTGTACCCTGGCCACCTATCTGCCAAGGCATGTGAATTAAAAAGTTATGTTACCACCATCTCCTCGTGAATATCACTCACAACGTTGGAAAACTCACATCATGAAAAGACCATTCGAATGTACTCAGACTGATTATGTCGCGGTCAAAGTAAGAAGCGAGATAACTCCGTAGCTCCAGTACACCCGCTGGGCTGAGCTGTTCCGTGATAGATCGCTCGAGATTATCGCCGCCACTGCGAAGTAATCAGCCTAGCAATGGAGTAGAAATTAATTGCTTGGTCAATGGCAAAGGTGTCCTATGTGGAGCTCAGCCGAAACTGCAGCCCGGCTTCAGATGATCCTTCAAGGGTTAGACTTGATGATTGACATGGCAAGAGCTACGCTTGCTCGCACGCCGTACATCTCTCGCTGTTGGCTGAACACGTTCGCTAAAGATGCATTTTGGCCGCACGGATTTCGAGTCATACCAAGCTTCAAGAAGTATCTGGCAATATGGGAAAGATTCATTTGCTTAGTATTTCGCGTTCTGCGGTACCCGTTGTAGCAACACAATCAAGTGTATAACTTACACTTGGGATCCAATGAGGTCAAGTTGATGCATCATGTATTATAATTAGTCAATCAACTTCGACTAGGGCTTGACGACCATGTTATCGACAGTCCAGAAAGGGAAGATGACGAATCTCATGGCCAAGACTGGTACCACGACTGCGAAATTCTTTCAGATCTTGAAAGTACAAATACCGACCAAAACTCAGACATAAGTACAGACGAGAAGTTGGAAATAGGCAAAGGTCAAATATTAGACTTAGAAGGGCTCGACTTCTGTCTTCCGAACGATTGTTGGCTGCGGCTGTCCGAGGCCTTATTCTAACTATCGATGATGTTCTGGACACATCAAGATCCTGCCGAGAATGTGTCGTCTTCGGCCATCATTCACTTGATTTTTGTTATGGGCATACAAAAACGATCACTTGCTTTTCACTCGGCGCATAACTTTACATCTGAGTTAGTAGGATTGATTTGGATTTGTCGGGTCTTGTTCCTCAGATATGCCTTGCTAGTTTTTAGCTATTCTACTCTGGTCTACAAATGGCCCCAGATCAACTGCTTGAATACTTTAGAATCTTTACAATCTTTACAATCTTTACAATCTTTACAATCTTTACAATCTTTACAATCTTTACAATCTTTGTTAACGTTTTGTAGGCAGCCGTCTGGAAAGTCAAGCGGGGCGCGACCGACGCGAAAC
>JACCKW010000629.1:0-43479 GCA_013623355.1 Fusarium bactridioides
TATATATATAAAGGTTAAGTTAATTTATCTATAAAGTAGGACCTAAGGGTCGGCTTTGCGTTGGCCGATATCTACGTAACCGTCATGCCCAACACCTACGAAAACCAACGGTGACACGATCGTCATGTCTCTGATACCTCGCTCCGATAGGCTCTAACAATAACGGTTATCGGCCCCGCCAACGCTGATAAGCCGTCACAAGACACTCTCAGTAGTAGAGTGCGGGGTAATTGTCGGTCTGTCCCGAACGGAGGCGACCGCTCTTTGCTCCTATATCGGGAAGGTTTCCGCCTCACTATATCATCCTATCCCTTCTTTGTTTCTTCCATCTAACAACAACAGCTATCCCAAAATGCCTTCAACTTCAATCTACCAGTCTGTCATTTATCCCGGCAACCACGAAAAGTTGGACAAGCCCAAGGACACACAGAACTTCATCGACAACAAACTCGTCTCTTCAAAGACGTCGTCATGGATCGAAGTTCATGACCCTGCGACCAACAATGTCATCACGCGTGTTCCGGAGAGTACCAACGATGAACTTCAAGAAGCAGTCAAGTCAGCTAAGGCTGCGTTCCCGGGTTGGAAGAGGACGAGCATTATTAAGCGTCAGCAAATAATGTTTAAGCTGACGCATTTGATCCGCGAGCATATGGAGAACCTTGCGACAAGCATTGTCACAGAGCAGGGAAAGACTTTTGCTGATGCCAAGGGCGATGTTCTTCGGGGACTGCAAGTTTGCGAGACAGCCTGCGGAATCACGACTCAGCTCGGTGGTGAAGTCCTCGAGGTTGCCAAGGACATGGAAACACGCTCGTACCGAAACCCGTTGGGTGTTGTTGCAGCCATCTGCCCTTTCAACTTTCCAGCTATGATTCCATTGTGGTCTCTTCCTGTGGCGACTGTCACAGGCAACTGCATAATCGTCAAGCCTTCGGAACGCGATCCGGGCGCTGCCATGATGATCGCTGAGCTCTGCAGAGAAGCCGGCTTTCCACCAGGCGTCGTCAACGTCGTCCATGGGTCAAAGGATACAGTCAATTTTCTTCTTGACGAGCCTGAGATTCAAGCTATTTCTTTCGTGGGATCCAACAAGGCTGGAGAGTACATCTACCAACGAGGATCAGCAAACGGAAAACGCGTGCAAGCGAACCTTGGAGCAAAGAATCATGCTCTTCTGAGCCCCGACGCTAACAAAGATCATGCTCTTGATTCAATCGCTGGAGCTGCTTTCGGTGCCGCTGGACAACGATGCATGGCTTTGAGCGTGTTGGTTACTCTCGGAGACGCGAAGCAATGGCTGCCGGATCTTGTTGCTAAGGCTAAGAATCATATCGCGGGCAGTGGCTTTAACTCAAAATCGGATTTCGGACCTTTGATCACTCCTCAGAGCCGTGATCGATGCAATGCCCTTATCACAAGCGCCGAGAAGGAGGGTGCTAAGATTCTCCTTGATGGTCGGGGATATAAGCCTGAGGGTTTCCCCAATGGCAACTGGGTAAGAAATCTCTGATTGATAGACGATTGGGTTACTGATATAATACAGGTCGGTCCTACCGTCATTTCCGGCGTCCGCCCCGACATGGAATGCTACAAGGAAGAAATCTTCGGCCCCGTCCTCCTCTGTATGGAAGAAGAAACCCTCAAAGACGGCATCGATCTCATCAACTCCAACGCCTGGGGTAACGGAGCCGTCATCTTCACCAACTCAGGCGCCAAGGCTTCTCTCTTCCAACAAGAAATCGATGCTGGACAGGTTGGCATCAACGTGCCGATCCCTGTTCCTCTGCCTATGTTTTCTTTCACGGGAAACAAGCGCAGCGTGGCTGGAACTGGTCTTGCCAACTTTTATGGAAAGGATGGATTGAGGTTTTATACACAGTGGAAGACTGTTACTTCGCTTTGGAGGGCGGATGAGGCGAGCACGGGAGAGAAGTTGACGAGCATGCCTACCAACTCTTAGATATACTTGTGGTTTTCTGGGAAAACTATGATTAGATAGACTTTAGTCAAATATGTACCTGGAAACTATGGTCACTTTTTGCACAGGTTCAAAGTCAGCAGCGAACGCTGGGGAGCCTGAAAAGCTGAAAATACCCTTGTCCGTGGCTGCACACTCGTAGCGGAGCATGGCTTATAGCGTCCGTGACTCCGGGTATCAATTGAGGCCATTCTGTCAGCAACCACAATCTTCTCAAAGCATTTCCTCCCCTTCTTTTCTCACTAATCAGGCTATTGAACCTGACTGATAGGATATTCTACCTCGCTTCTCTCGCGCCAACACTACCTATGATCCGACGCCTGAGAGAGCCGATGAAGAATCTGTGCACGCTAGCCAACGGGAGCTTTGAACTGGTTAAAAGGGAGCAAGGCAGATTGGGCGCAGAGAACATGATGTGCTAGAATGATTACAGTTATTCATAGACCACTGCTACATACATGCTAATCCACACACTACCCTTATGCTCTCGGGGTGACTGTCCAACTCTGAGCCTCGAATACTAAATCTCCACTCTTGCGCAAAGCCTCCAGATCGAGGAAAACCCTCAAACCAACTTGGCCTGACTCTAAGCCGTGTACCCGGAAAAGGATATAGACCTTCCGGCGTTGTGTATCAGTATTCAAGCTTTTGCCAAATGACTGCATCTGCGAGCTTGTTAGTGGGAACACATGGATACAAGGAACTGGAAATATTACCCGTGCGTACTGATGTTTACTCATGTAGAACGGCGTGTCGAGACGTGCCGATGTTGTGGTCTTGACTTCGATATAGTACTCCGGTCGCTCCTTTCTCCAGCTCTCCTCAAGATAGCCTTTTTCAATCAAGTAGCTGGTGAATGTTCCTGTCACATCATCAAAGAAGAGGTCCCCTTGCTCTGTCCCGTACCAGCTACCAAGAGATGTGTAGTCAGGGTGTATGCTGGCATAGTGTCTGACAGTACTTTGCCAGTTATCTCGAGACCATCCAGGCAGTGCTTGGGGTAGGGTTGAAAGCAACTCAAAGACCTGTTTCTTTTTTTTAGTGACAAAGGACCATTCCATGAGATGAGCTAACTTACATATAGTTCACCAGCGGCACCAACCATCCGCTGCCATTCTGTCTGGTCTCCGACATAGAATCTGAACAGCCCAGATCGAGCTGTACTCTCTGCAAGGCTTTGTGAGATTGCATTCATATCAAAGACTGAATTCTTGTGTGGAAACGTTGAGATGCGCGCAACATTGACAGTTTGAACAAGCAGAGCCTGGTATGGAGTAGTGGCGTCGCGGATTACCTGAGCTGCGCTTACAGCGGGGACAGGGGATCTGATAACTGAATGCGGTGATGGAGAAGGCGAGGGAGCAGCGTTGTCTCGTCGCCTCTCTGGTGTACGTGGTGGTTCCGGTGTATACTCTGGTAATGCACTCGCCTCGGATATCCCGTGATGCTGGAGGATACGTCCAACGTTGGAGAGCTTAGCTCGAAGAACACTGGCGACAATCATAACCGCCTCAGTGTTGACATCACGCACTGTACACTCTAGGAGCTGAGCGGTGAGCATCTGCGGAAACTCAGTGACCATGCAGAAATCGGCGTCTTGGTCGTCTTGCGGAATGTAGTACTTCCATTTGGAGAATAGAGCCAGATGGAAGTGCATCCCACTCCTCGGCAGCAGTGCTGTACTAGGACTGAATCCATGATACCAAGTTATACTGGTCTTGATGTCTGGATGGCGGAACACTTGTACCTTGCGTATCGTGTCCTGCAGGTTGTAACTCCGTACCGTAAGTTGGCCATTTTTGAAGTGAGCAGCAATCCTGTTTGTTTCATTAGCTTGTACAGGGGCTGAAAGAGTAAGTGGTTTGACGAACATGGCAAGTGCATCGGCTTTACCAGCGATATCCCGCGTGAGAACTTTATCCTCCACTCCTTGTGATTCGTCAACAGATGTCTTCTCTGTTACTGTCACCGACTTGGAGAGGTAGCGATCAGTCAGGCCCAGCCACTCGATAACAGGCTTAAGACGATGCACTTCCTCGACAGAAAAGTCGAGAATGTTAGCCTTGTCCTTCATTACAGCCGCGTATATAGGGCGGTCATTTATGTAGAAACTTCCCAAAGCGGACGCGGGTTGGACTTCCCCAGACAGCCCCTTTACAGGGAAGACTCGACATGCCCTTATCTTGTCCGCATAGACACTTGATGGTCCTCGGTTGGTAGTCAAGCTATCGAGCAGGGACCAAATGAGCTTCTTGATTTCTGGAATAGGTTGGGTAGTGTTCCCGATGTTCAGAATATGCTGATAGACAAGCGAAGCGCTTATCTTGGGAACATCGAGAAAAGATACGAAGAGAGTTGAAAGGTCTGCGTAGAGTGGTTCCAGGCTGATTTCATCTTGACTGGCACCTTCGCTAGACCATATACACTCTGAGAGTTTGTACCACTTCCTATTCGCTTGATGAGGGACATAAATGAGAGGGGAGTCTCGAAAGGCTTGCCTAAAAATGCGTCAGGTTTGCTTTGGGGATAGAAACGGGTAACATTTACTAGTACTTACTTAATGATGAGTGTGTTAATCTCATTGAGGTTGTCCGCCTGCGTCTGGAGAATCTTATAAAGCTCCCTCGTTACCATCGAGTAGTCCTTATTTTGATCCAGCGACCGAGATAGGGAACCAAGCTCACTGACAACGTCATATTGGGTTATGTCTCGAATGGCAAGTGTGTTGCTAAAGAAGTGCTCTAGCTTCTCGCGATCTCCAGTGTCCATTTGTTCGAGTACAAAGGACCAGAATGACCGCAGAGGGTTGTAGACTTGAATACCCTGAGGTGCATTCCATAGGCATGCGGGCTGGTTAACCCAGCGAGCAGGCTTCTTTACATCTGAGGATGCGAGCGGTGTGCAGAGGATGCATTTGTTGTCGGTAATGGATTTTCTGTCATAGTTAGTCTGTGTCCTAGCCGAGAATGTGAGATTTAACTTGCCTGAGCTGTGTTTGTATTGCGAAAGTAGCACTCAAGGATCCATTAGGAACCTGAGATTCAAGCTTAAGATACAAACCAGTCACAGCCTTTGAAACATCACTTGTCATCTCCTTGGTGGTCTTGGAGATAGAGCTGAGTGTCGCCAGAGTGAATTTGGTGTCGTCTTTAGTCCCGATGCCACAATGCTCTGCCAAGTCGAGCCATGCCGGAATATCATCGTCTTTCACAGGCTCATCAAGCTTAGAAACGGCATACTATCCACTGATGCAAAGCTTTTCTCACAGCTGTCTAGCAGTTTTGGCAGCGGAAGTATAGTCTCCTCCAAAGGATGTCTTACACCATCCGTGCAGAGAAACTCCATTTTTCGCATAAGAGCAGTACCCTTCTTATCATCGATCCACTGCTTCTTGACTTCTGGTTTTTGAAAGTTTAGCATGAGTCTATGAAGTGTGAGTCCTGGGTAGGCTTTGACGAGGAATTTATACTCTGGTGAGTAAGTCTTGTCAGCTTCTGCTGGCGGATCTCGAACAGAGAACAATTGGATCTTTTCTTCACAGTAGATAATGTGATATAGCCATTGAGTCCATCATTTCTCATTGCCAGCTGATGGGGTCGGCGGATCTTCAAGATAGGCTGGATGTAGAAGGGACACATCTTGGTGGCTCGAGCCCCTCTGGGAATGGAGGATTGAGGACTTTCCCAGGGGCCACTGGTCCTTCGCCAGGAAGATAGACGTACTCATGTTTTGGACGCTTGATGCGTAGTTTGTGGTCAAAAACAACCATGACTTCTTGTTCCTCTTTATTGATGAAGTCTTTTGGCTCGATCCGATAGAGAAACACAAGATGATTCCTTGATTTAGCCAGGTCGAGCTTCGCCGCTTGGGCAGGATCTTTATAAATGTTTATGATATTTTCTCGGACTTGCTGAACAGCAAGAGTCTTAGGTCCAAAGGTTTCATAAAGCTTCCGACAATCCGCATTCGCTGTGGCGGCGGGCAGAAGCATTAGGAAATCCAGATCTCCGGGGATGGAGATGCCTTCGATCATGTTGTCGTAGAATTCTTCGTTCTTTCCGCCCTTGGTGGCACTCTTAAAGTCTCCTGAAGCAAGTGGAATGAGATCCAAGCAGCGAATGGCCTTCTTCCCGTTGGGTAGCATGTCATTCCAAATCTTGAGGACAAGACGCGCCAGTCTAGCATGCCAATCTTCATCTCGATTCTCAAAGGTTCTCGTCCTCCAATCATCAGTCTTGGTGAAAGCTCCTAGCCTTCTCGCGACTTCCACGTTCGACATATAGGTTAATCCATACTGATTGAGAATATCGAGATCCAGCGATTCGTATCCCGTAGACAGGTACAACTCTTGTTCCAGATCAGGCAAAAGTGGCGCGCCACATTGGTCCAATTCGTCCGCAGAAAGGCGCTTGAGATCGGCTATTTTTGAGAGACTGCCAAACTTCTGGCTTCTTGGGCGCAAAAGTGGTATTTCGGAGAGTTTGTACAGTAAAGTGTTATCCAACAGGATCCAGAATGGGTCTATACTCTTTCGACCGACGTGAGGAAGGAAACGCATCCATTTGTATTCTGTGCCAGGCCTTGTACAGAGGCCCTGGACCGTCTTTACGACCGCATCCTCAACTGCCTCTTTGATACGAAGGTTCCTGTCTGAAAAGGTAAGAAGGTTTTGCCCCGTGGAATCGGTGACAAAATCAGAGTGGATAAGAAACTAGACATACTGATTAGCTGGGTATCGAAGCCGCCCAGGCGAATATACTGACGCTCAATCCGGTCTCAGAAACCGGCATGAAGGCAAAGATCTTTTGCTTCTCGATGACTGGCTCGCCTTTCTCATCAACGGGGAACGCTAGTACAACTTCTGCGCTGGAAGTATCTGCCGAGGATTCTGAGGCAGGTCGTCGGTTCGGATTGGCAGGCAACCCTGTTGCTGTTGATCTGTAGACGAGATAGCGATTCCATATCTTGAGCTTCGCTGGGCCGAGCTCCTTCGTCGTTGAAATTCGACTTTGAGGACCGAATAAGTCTCGATCTAGGAGTACGTCTTTCGAACGCTGAACTTTGTTGTCCTCACCAAGTACCGTGATTTTCAGCGACCGTAGGTTCTTCATGAAGAGTAACACACTGTCAGGCGTGTCCCAGAGCTGGTTGACAAAGCTATTCCGCAGATTCCCTCTATTCTGCTCCTTCAGAAACAAGATCATCCTGGTCCGGTTTCCAAAGAGACCGCCATATGCTTCACGGTCCTTCACATGGTCGGGAAGAACAGGCGGCTCGGTCCAGTGAGGTCTAACCATTCCGATGCCAGGATCCCCGTCCTCATGTTGAAGATAAAATGAGTATGGGCCAGATTCTATTTGAACCTTGGAAGCGATAGTGAATACAGACTTGAAGCCCACCTTTGGCTGTCCGACGTAGCCAGAGGCGCCGGCCTTGGTAGACTTGTCAAAGTCGCAAAGAGCTTTGACGTTACCTTCTGTAAACCCGTCCTCATTGCTACCGATAATCACCATATCTGGAGTCACGATGAACTGAACACCTGGATTCGCGCATGCGGCCTTTGCGCGGGTATATTGATTGTCATCTGCATTCTGGAGCAGCTCGAACGCGACATTGATGTTCCCCGCAGCTAGCTTCTCAACAAGCCTAGCGACAGGTTAGATGCGGGCAAGATCTGAAGTCGACGACTTACTCTGTAGCAGCGGCATGAGATTTAGAATTGCTCTTCAGAGCTTCCTCCACTACACGTCGTATATCGGCCGGCATCGCATCCAACTTTGCCGTCTCGATGTAGCCATGGCTAACTGCGATCTTCTCTATAAGCTGTTGCGCTTCGTCACGGGCTTGAGACCCGAAAATGGCGCTCATGGTGATTCCATGCGTTTTGCGAGTTACACTCAAGAGAAAATGGTGGAAGAAAGTCAAGGCTGTGGAGTGCGGGAACTAATACTTAGTTAGGTGGTTCACGCCACGGCGCATGGACATCCCAATCAGACCATTTCCCGTCTGCCTTGACAGCTCTCTGGCAGCTTCATAGCCTGGGGCAGGGTAAATCGGCAGCCGTTGTGATTGCCTATCGAGGCGCAGTGGTGTATTAGTAAAGCAGGGATGTTTTCAGCTCTCGCTCAATTCCCAGGGTCTGTAACAGCCACTTTCTGCAGGAGTCTTGTCTAGCC
Organism: Fusarium bactridioides; assembly: GCA_013623355.1. Lineage (NCBI taxonomy): Eukaryota > Fungi > Ascomycota > Sordariomycetes > Hypocreales > Nectriaceae > Fusarium > Fusarium bactridioides. The sequence continues at coordinate 8,158 of JACCKW010000629.1, forward strand.
TCCTGCCGACGAGTTTACACTGGCTGGAATTGAGGATCGGCATTATCTGGTGTCCCGTTGAGCGCGTAATTAGTTTATTTCATTGGCGCCGATTCCGAGAGCAATTCATCGTTATCAACTAGCTTCGGGGCCTGTAACCATACCCGTGACCGTTGAATTCATGGGATTAAAGATTCTCCACTTGCCGACGCAGCTTCCAAGCAGCAAAACAAGGGCCCTAAACGGGACTAACTCGTTCCAATAGTGTCAGTCTAATCCCGTGTTGCAACTGCGGTGGCGGCGCACTGGATTATAAACCCCATGAAACTGTACCAGTAGGATACGATCTTGAACTCGAGAAAGATATACAATGGATTCATGCTGGTGTTAGATTAGAAACTGGAAGTATGGTGTTGTGTATTAACTAGAGGATTCACTTGCGATTGAATACTATAGACATTATCGAACAAAGCATAGATATCATCCCTCTCACATATATATATATATATATTAAATGATAGAGGTTAAGCCACAACTTCTAACCCAGCTTGGCTCCACAAGCCTAAGTATCAAGAGGCAGGTTTTCTTCCCCAAAGGAAATGAACAGGGAGATAAAGGTGAATTGAAGGATCCTTGATCTCGTTCTTAACCTTCGCCATAAATACCTGTATTTCCTCCTGTGACCATCCAAGCACGGCCGAGAATATCTGTGGTGTGTATGATTCAATGGCTTTAGCCTCTTGAATGGACTGATATTTGCCAATTTCCTTAAGCTTCGGGTCTTTAGGCCATGACCCAAGTGGCATCTATTGGAATGTTAGCTATTGGCAAAATGGTAGTTGAGCCTCGTGTATACCTTGCGTATCTCTTCCCGTACGTTCTCAAAGCCAGCAGCTATCAGCTTATCCTTCCACAAGGGAGCACAATCAATTGGTTTGCCAAACTTGGCAGATCCCTCACACAGGGTCTTCAACCAGAGCTGTGCATTGACGGCCTTCTCGTCCGTACCATCATCTGATAGAAACGGTGCCGCGACTGCCTGCATTTCGATATTGCCGCCAGGGGCTAGGTGTTGTAAGGCCTGCTGAAAGAACCGGTTGTCATCACTAATGCAGCCTTCCAGCTCCCGTGCGTGGATGAAGTCAAAGGGCGTGTGATAAAGCCATTCAGCCTCGAAATCGTCTACTTCAAATCGACAATTTGGTGGCGTCCTACGTTTCCGTTAGCCAGTATCTAACTATAGACACTAGGATAGTTCCCATACCACTGTGGTTGGATAGGACTAAGGTCAGTCCCAAGGACATCAGCTGAGGGAAAGTCGCTGAAAAGCAAGGTTAGTACGAATAAAACATACAAGACACTTTCTGCCACGTGATAATAGACTCACTCTGCGAAGTCCATCGCCCAGATACCAGTGCCAGTTCCCAGATCCAGAACACGCTGAGGATGGTCACCAATAGGCGCCAAGAATAAAGCACCGTCTAACATCAGAGAGTAAATGTGATGTACCAAGTCCATCCGGGTTTGCTCTTCTTCATCATTGGGCTGGGAGAAGTAATATCAGCATTTAATCTCAGTGATACGTATTTGTCAAAGTTCTGCGTACCACAAAGTAGGCACCTTCACGAAAAGCATGATACCGGCGGCCGTTCTGGGTCATCGATTAGGAAATGGGATAGCTGGGTCATCAGGTAAATACTACCATGTATCTGTAGTTCAGAATGCTGGAGTTGATTGACGACGTCTGGCTGGCTGATCCCTCACTTGCGAAATTTTCTTAGTCGGAGCGAGAGTCATTGGTGTTGTGATAACTCACGACAGATTGTATGTGGAATCATTATCTTGAGTTTCCTCTTCCTAGACATAGTTAGCGCGATGATCAACAGAAGTATTCCGTGGGAAACACACGTCAACTTCTAAAGGGTCTTCTCTCGGTGGAGACTGAGTTCCAGCTACAGGGCCCTGGTTCGGGCTCGGACTCTGTTCGTCTGCCATGGCTACGACAAAGTTGAGGGAAATTGTAACGTTTGCGGGGTTTTTGCAACCGGCCTTTCGGTCTGCATTTATGGCCCGCTCCATTCATCACATATCACATTGCATGTCGCCATCCCTGCAAGCAGCAGCCAACCGAGAGAACCCCAGCCCGCGCTACCGGGTTACTGGACAGATGGCGGTCAGCATCTGGATCTAAGTGGAGTTCGACATCCAGCCGTTGGAACAGTAACTTGACACTGACATCAGATTTGTTTCATTTTACCTGGAATGCTGTGACCTCATTTGATTCATCCCTACCGTCATGTCTCGTCTTCCTGTCAAAAGGATCCTTCTTACCGGTGCAACAGGCTATGTCGGTGGTACAGTTCTCGACCACCTCGTAAAGGCCCAAGATGAGGTTCTAAAAGCCCTCACCATCGATCTCCTAATCCGAAGTGATGACGCTGCCGCCAAACTTCGCTCGGCTTACGGCGACCGCGTGAATCCCATTCAATGGGCTGGTCTCCATGACGTCGACTATATCGGGGACATCGCATCCAATTACGACCTTATCATCAATACTAAGCTGAAGCTTTTGTGTGGGGCCTCGCTCGTCGCGTTGAACCAGGCGTTCCCCCGCCTTGGCTATTGCACATTTCAGGTTGTAGCAATCTAGCTGATCGGCCACTTACTCAAAAAGCGTATCCGTATAGAGAATGGAATGATACGGACGGAAATTCTGTTTACGAGTTCTTGAAGTCTGAAGACGCTCGAGAACCTTATCCTCAGAGAACCACCGAGGTTCGTGTCTTGACTACAGCTGAAGAGACTGGTGTGCAAACTGTCAGCCTCAATACGCCAGTGATCTTTGGGGCTGGTAAAGGACTTTTCAACCAGCAGGGCATCATTATACCAATTATCATGCGATACGTTATTCAGCACGGACATGGGTTCAAGTTGAACGAGACTGCGAACTGGGACTGGGTTCATGTTGAGGATCTTGCTGACGCCTTTGTGCTTCTCACTCGAACTATTCTGGAGCGGGAAGACCGTGGAGTAGGCCATGGTCCAACCGGGAAGAACGGCATTCTATTTCCAACTGTGGGGAGGGCTCTTCAGACCGAGATCATGCAACGGTGTCTCGATGCCGCGTTCGATGAAGGAATCTTACCTCGTGAGGATACGCCTCCGTCAAAGGAGATTCGGGATGTTACTTTACAAGAGCTGGCGGATGAGATCACAGCCGGCTTAGTTGATATGGAAGAACGGGGATGGGCGGGTACAAAGTCGATGAAAGGTACTGAGTTGAACCGACTGGTTGGTTGGAATCCCAGTCGTTTAGAAGATGCCTGGAAACAGGATTTTAAGGATGAGCTTGAGGCATTGAAGACTGGGAAGAGGCCATGGACACTGAAAAGTTGCATTGGTAAGGCTGGATAGGTCAACTTAGTACTGCTTTGGATATCACATGAGTTGGTTAGTATGATCTAACTCGTCTTTTCCTGTTACCTGACAAGCATCTTTGAGCCCATAAGTCTCCTCGCGTCCTAGTCAAACAAGCTTTTCGTTCTTAAAAGAATTGACAAATGTTTCAGGCCCCCGAACGAGTGTCGCCTACTTTAGTTAGTAAAGGTTAAGATCATCCACAGAACTACAGGGACCATTGGCGACTGAACTGTAGTATGAGCCTTGTGGCCTCTATCCAGTCACATTCGTGGCAAGTTCAGATTGAAGGATTGTAATGTACAAGTGCGCATGTTTCACCGCAGGCATTGTATTTGCGACAGGTACTTTATCTGCTGACCCTGCGATCAGCAAAACGAGTGCCCTGAATGGGGTTGACTTGCTCTAATAGTTTCAGTCTAACCCTGTGCTACGGCAGCGGCGACAGGTCCAGACTACTCCAATATTCCGCATCCGTGATAGTGCTTCACTTTGCACAGTGTGGCTTTGCCTGGCCAATCAATAATAGATACAGCGGTCTTGGGTTCTCCGGTTTTCTTTAACAACACGTGGTATTATCGACCTTCTTAGCTTGTTCTCTTCGCTTTCCTAAATAAATTACAGGCACTCTTTCACTGGTACTTCATCTCGCATTGCCCTTGCCCACTCCAAAGATCTCTTAATTCATCCTTTCAAAATATTGGCGTCGATGGACCCCGGGACAAGGCGACTTGCCAAAGAAGTTGCGGACTGTCAAACCTCCGGTGTTGATTTGTGTTCCCCCGACCCAAATGATTTAGCTCGTCTCAATGCTTCTCTGCCAATTCCGGCAGATACACCCTATTTCGGAGGCGCTTACACCATCAATATATTGATCCCGGATAATTATCCTTTTGGGAAGCCATCAATGAAGTTCAATCAAAAGATATATCATCCGAATGTACATCCTGAAATGGTACGGTATCACATAACGCAGCCTATGTAATGCAGAACTGACGATGCTAGGGTGAGGTTGCACCAGGTGCTCTCGGCTCATGGGACCCGACTCATACTATCAAAGTAAGCTTGGACACAGTAGTCAAGCTACTTCAGTATCCTAACCCAAATTTCCCTGTCAATGAAGAAGCAAACAGGCTGTTTTTGAACAACAATCCTGCCTTCAGAGAAACGGCTCAGGACTGGGCCGTGAAGTTTGCAGGTGCCCCAGCTGCGGAAATAGATAGGTTTGTTTCTTATATGCCCCAACATTCCCTTATGGGTAACAGAACCACTAACGATCAGTAGTGCTAGTTATGGAGGGTACAATCGGAAGTTGACCGATCCATACATTGATGCGGGATATGATAAAGACGCAGTCGTCGAGGCATTCAAGTACTGTGGAATTGATCGCAATAATGGCCAAGACTATACTCTAGAGGAAGCTTATCAGGGCGACATCCTGGCAAGACTACCCGATGCCGAATAGCGGCTTTGTTTGTCCATTCTAAAGAAGAAACTAGAGCCGGGGTAGCGGCATCGGGTTACAGTTTACAGGTTCTTTACAACGAAATTCAGGAATGTAGAATTTAGATATATTCACCCCATAAACAGAGTCCAAGTGTTAGGCTCCGACCAGGCTTAAGATTATTAATTGATACTAACGATTCCCAAGAACATAAGTAACTATAATACGCCAATTTACGCACGATTGGTCAGGGTAGTGAAGCTGGCTGAGCTTAATCGAGGACCGGAGTGCTGCAGCCCCGGCGCCAGCGGGACTCCCAAAAAGCGTCGTATGTCAATCTTTCGATCTTTCGGTCCTTCTATTGGCCGAGTCTCAATGCAGATGGATTTTGTGTTCAAAATCGTCGCCTAGCCGGCATTCTCCAACTGGACGCAAGAACAGCTTTGTCACGATGAAATTTCCGGCGCTACACTACGCAAGTGTTAATCGCAAGCCTACATTACGATGAAAACCCTAAGTACCTACGTATTACCTCTATGAATGACCTTTCGTGTAGAACCCTGATCTTCACTTGCGCCATAGGGACAGTAAACATCTCTGCAATCTAGTGCGGTTTCCCGGTACGAAATGATGGTGCGGCACTATAAATATCATGCTGGACGCTATCTCGCCTTGACATGGTGTTTGAAGCTCTCATATTTATATGGAAATGCTATGAAAGGTCCTATTGGGGAATAGATGATACTTTCATGCTCCTCTTAGCTGTAAGTACTGCCTCGAATTGCCGACAGCGAAGTCATTTTGAATGCTAATAATTAAGCGTGATTTCTGAGACTAACAAGCTGTGCTTGTACCATTGAGTTAGCAAATCTTCCTATTTTGAGAGATCAAAGAACAAAAGCTCTTCTGTTTGTTGTTAATGGTACTAAATAATAGCCTATGAATTTCGTATATTTAGCCTTTACCTACGATTTGGACTCTATATTCTGGATATTAAAGTCTGGCGAGCACAATATCCAGCTCCGAAGGAATTAGGACTAACAGTAGTCAAAATCTTTTACTCGTGTCCGGTTACATCGGAAAACTAAATTAATTACTTTATCGCAGGAGGAAAAGTAACTTTCTCGGCTAAGAATATACTTTGTATTAGGAGCCTACAGTGGGGGCAGATAGCCAGGTACTTGATATCTTCCGTATATTCTACTGTCATATAGTGCAGAATATATAGGACAAGTCAAATCTGTCACTAGAGATATTAGAGCCTACTAACTCTGTAACCGTACCTATAAAGACCTTTTTCGTTGTATATTGCCAACACGCCAATACAAACTCTTACTACAGTGCTCTGTGCCCAGTTGCCTAGGCCGCTCACCGCACCGCAGACATCAAAGGTCTTAAATATCAATCGGCGTCAAGTTGCTGTTTACTTATTAGCTTTAAAGTATATTCTACTTATAGGTGGGTCAATGAAGAAGCTGACGATTACTTGGTTTGGCCTGGTGGCTTCCTTCTCGTATTGGCGCATTAGACAAGGCTCACCACTGCTAGGTTCGTAAAACCGCCGATAAATCCAGATGGCCGGTGCGGAAAGTGGGCAAATCTTTTCAACTGCCGTGAACTTTAAATCAAATAAACACAAGGCGGTCTACAGATAGAGGTCCTCTCCGAGGGAATATAGTGTATTTTTTACTATATTTTTTATAATTTTATCTACATTCTAATTACCTTATATAATTAATAAAGGCCTTTTTAAACCTTCTTTTTAGGCTATATTACTAGACTTTTTTTTACTTTAAATTATATTCTCCTGAATAGTCTTAAAATTATAAATAATACTAAGTATCTAACCTATACTATTATTAGCTATCTTCCTTAGAAAGTTAATTTCTTAGCTTAGAAGCCTTTAGTTATAAATAAAATAAAAGACTAGAACTTCTAGCTATTATATTTAGTATTAAAAAAAGGTAACTTTTACTAGGTTAAATTATTACATTCAAAGCAGATAGTAGTTTAAGGCTATTAATTTAACTTATATAAGATTATTAAAGTATATAGGTAAGGGTAAAAGGTAGTTATCTTACTTTTAAAGCTTTAGGATAAGATATCTATGTTGTGATATTTGGTTAGATAAGGTTGAATACGGTGTTATACTCGATGCATCACACTCAGCTACTGACAAGTCTTACTTGTTAGTATATGAGATTTGTATGCATAGTTAGGTATAATGTGTATATGGTTAAGATTGTTGAATTCGGAGACTAAAGCTACGGATCTGACCTTGATATGGCAGGATGTCACGTGACATCGTTGTGTCATGTAACAGTTAATATTAAATTAGAAGTAATAAAGTCTAATTTGCCTAAAGGGGAAAAAAGCTAATATATTATTTTTACTAAGTTACTAAAGATCTATCTTACTAAGTAGCAAGTAAGTTAATAGCTTTAGATCAATTAATTAATCTACGGATAGAGGATAGGAGCTTTGTTTAGCTATTTCTCTTATATAAACCCAAGAAGAGGTTCTTGTCGATGTGATTCTTTTCGTCATTCATCATAATCCTTCTACATCAGTCAGCATCATGAAATTCGCCTCTTCTCTCTTCCTCATTGTCCATATGGCTGCTGGAGCTCATGCTCTCGGTGGAGATGGCGCCGCGTGTTAATTGAACATCGAATGTCTCAGCGGCTACTGCATGCCTCATACAGGCTCGGACAAATACGTATGCTGGGGCGAACGTCGTAAGGGAGGTCAGTATCATCTTGGCATCTTCTGTTACCTTCACAATAGGAAGTTACTAACACGAATCGTTTTTCTAGACTGGTGCAACGTCAACTATAGCGGAACGGTGTGCAACAACGGACTGACGTGTAAATCTTACCAGGGTAAGTTGCTTTTGTGGGCTATAGCCGTCCTGCCATACAAGTAGATGCTAATTCTATTCTAGGAAGCTGGTTCCTTGGCAAGTGCACCTAAAGGCAGCTAGAAGGGCATATATAAATAGACTGGTAGTAATACTATATATGCTTATCTCTCTTAAGATTCTTACGCCTCTGCGGGGTTGCATTTGGTGGCGCAATCACATTTGCAGCGTCGCGCAGGTAATGTGCTTCCAGATCTACAAGTCTCGCCTGATGATGATGATTGCATTTGAACTTTATTTGGTATACCTCATCTTCATTGGCAAACATAAAAATAAACAAATAGATATTGTAACTGGGTGATGCCTAATTGTGTCACGCCAACACGTGACCCCGGCAACGCGATTTGAGTCTCGAAAACAGAGCCGAAACTTTCTCTCGTGTCCCCTCACTCAGTATGGTCAATCATCGTTGCCATGCTCTCACTCTGTACGAACTGCGGCCGTCGCATACGTGACCATGGTGTCGCAGAACCTGTACCTCTCTTACAAGAGGGACACAAAATACTTGTTGTATTGGATGATCAACGTGTCCAATCGCCTACTCAGATCCACTGATGGAGGAGCTCAATCCACCGACTCTGTCAATACGACCGGTCAGACGACAGTGAATGGCCTGATTTCCATGTCGACACTCATTTCCCAGCACAAGGAACCTGTACCCAACGTCATCTACCGGCTTTTCGGTTCCATCATTCAGGCGAGATCTCTCGTTAGCACTACGTTTCAGGAGCTTATGGGGCCTGATTCGGACGAGGAACTCAAGCGAAGTAACGAAAGTCACCGACATTTCATAAACACTCTTCGCAGCGCCTTCAAGATTCTCGGCGGTGAAGAATGGGAAGAGACGAGCGCGACGACCAGCGACGATACCGAGGACGTTGAACAGATCCTGTTCGCCAACAAATTCCAAGAATTGAGCGTCGACAAAGGAGAGTCGAGCGATGAAGAGGATGATGTCCCTCAACCGCAATCACCAGTCGCTGCACGAAAGGTCGCGCGAAAGCCAAAGGGCAAGGGCAAGAAGGCGAGGAAGTACAAGAAGCCGAAGAAGGGCAAGAAACAAGACACGAAAGATCCCGCAACTGATGAAATACCAATCGAGAGCATTCGCATCATCGAGGACAGTGGCGAAGTCGGTCTTGTCACAGACTATCTACTCGCTGTCTATTCGACTGTCAAAGAATGGGCCGACCTGCGCGCTTATACCCAGCGTCTCTGGAAAGAGGTTGTATACGAAGGCCTCAACAGCGCTGTCGCAGGTGCTGTAAGCAACTTGACGATCTCCATGGTCAAACGCACCAACGCAGCTATCTTTGTTGACTTTCCGGGCCACGACACTTACGAAACCATCATGAACACCATCACTCGAGGAAACATGGATTCAGCACAGGGAAAGTTTAGACTTGCTCTTTTTGCGCTGGGCCCAGATGGTGAAGAGCACAATCACAAGGAGACAGCCGTCGATATCAAGGAGCAGTTCCTCATCCACGCGTATCAGGATCTGAGGGATTTTGTTATCGACTTTCAGGCCAATCGTACTGGCAAGCCCACGAAGGCCATGCAGGCAAAACTCGTGAAATGGGATCCGAACTTCAACTTGGAGCGGGCTACGAATGAGGAGCGAGTCAACTGGCGGCGCTGCTACACCATAAAATGGCTCTACGATCTTGTCAACGTGTTCTCATCTGTCGTCGTTCAGAGAAACACGGTCAGAGGAGAGAAGCATGTCTACGAAGACGTGGACTGGTCTGCCAACGGTCCCTGGGGCGTCCACCGACTCCTCTTCGGCCTGAATGAATTCGCAGGCGATATCACGAACATGGCTATGAAGAAGCCTGGCACCGATATCACCAAGATGATTTATCCGCATCACGTTTTCCAGATGCAGTGCATCGTCGACTCATTCACTGTTTCTCGCGGTTGGTCATTGAGTGCTCTGCACGGCCATATGCTTCAAGCGCCAGCGAAGAAAGGCCGTGCCAGACGAGACGTCGACCTCTTTCTCGATCGACAGAACAAGCGCGTGTTTGCCGGTTACTGTCAGACTGTCGATCTACTTAAGCAGATTCTGGAGAAAGATGGCAAGATGGAGCAGCATCAAGACTTTTTCGAGATCATCAAGATCGCTCAGCTTGATTTCGTCAACTTTCTTGGGGAGCACAAGTACACGACTGGCTTGGATACCATACCACCCTCACGCTTTTCAGACCACAATTCGAACGGCCTGCATGAGTACTCGCCGTTCCTTTGCGGAGTTGGTCTTGAGGAAGGTCTTGAGATCGCTTACAGACTTGGCATGTTCCTTTGGGAGCGCATGCCAGAGCCAACACTGATGATTCATCTCCACAATGCTGTTGTGCAGAAGGGCTACCTCTCTCGACCTATTGGGCTCTGCGCTACACTAGAAGATCTCTTCAAGCATACTTTCTTCGCACAGGGTCGCAAGCCGCAATCGGATTTCGTGGATGCTCTGCTTGCGTCTGTAGGACAGCCGGGATCAAGACAAGCGCAAGCGCGCATGCAGGCGATTCGGTACAGAAGAAGATGTGCCGACAACATTCATCAGCTTTTTGACTTGGAAATCAACCATATCTTCAAGAGAAACTCCATGCTCACCACTTGTCATCGGGCGGGTTGGAACCTCGAGGCCATTCCTGATGAGGAGCTTCAATTTGGCAGTATGCTGTTCTTTGAACGACTCAGTCGAGCAAAGCACGTGAGCAAAGACGAGCTCGAGGACACTGTGCTTGTTCGGAAGGCGAGAGCAGTTGGAATGACCGATAAGGAGATTATTGACGCAACAAGCAAACTCTCTTCAATTGCGAACAATACACTCGAGGTACCAGACGATCTCGTGAACAAGTATGCAGCAGAAGGCTACCAGTTACCTCCGAAAGCTGGATCAGAAGTCCTTGACGCCCGAGATGTTCTCGACCTGGCTAAATTTGACATTCTCTCCGACGTAGCAGGAATCGCGCCAATTTCAAGCCTTAACTATCTCGGCGTCACCTGCTGGCTCCTCATTACTTTTGGGCGTATAGAGGAACGTCTGAAGGAAGCTGGAAATCCTGTGTATTTTGAGGCTTACCAAGGGTCAGGACCTTGGAAGCTGGAGAAGAGAGTTGCTTTCGCGTTGCTTGCCCTGAAGGGGGATGATGAGGAGTGTTTGAGGATTGTTGCTGATACTTTGAATGAAGCTCGTTCTGGATTCATGGATTTCATCTACTGGGAGGATTTGGGGACGGAGCCTCACTCGAGAGAATCTCATCATGTAGATCCTAGTGTTGAGGGTGAGTGCACTGTAATGTAAGGGCTTTGGGTCTGTGAGGGTCAAAGAGTGATGATTTGGTCTCGCAAGCTAGACTAGAGGTTTTTTAGAAGGAAAAGTAAAAGGCAAATTCCTAGCCCAAAGAATAACACCCGCTGATCAACGCTGTTGACTGTTCCATCAGGCTTCTGTTTGGATGCACTTTAAAACCGTTTCTACAGCCGCGGTCCGCGGGACCTTCCAGTCAAGGCGTCTGACTTGCAAATGTAATCAAGCCGAGATCGCGATATCAGCACAAGTCAAGTAAACCTGTGGAGTCTGGAACGAGTTCCACTTGAACGACAAAAGGGTATGGTTCGAGACATAGTCTGGGATCTTGATCTTGCCAGACACAGTGTATCCACCAGCAATAGAGGTGTAGCACGAGTTAATCGGTGCATTATTAACACCCCGACATCCCTTACCATCCGAGTTGCCATCGAAAGACTTGCAAGTGAACCAATCGTTGCGGTGGCACGGCTGATCAGTAGAACAGTCAGGACTGTACCCGCACTCCTGGCCATCAACATCAGTGCAGGGAAGAAGACCTTCTTCGAAGCAATCCTCAGCAGCTTGCTTCTCAGCTTCAGTAGGGATGTAGTTTGGATCAAGAAACTTGTCGACAATATCTTGGTCTTGACAGATACGGTAGGCGTACATGCCTCCATGGTCACCATTGTTGTCAACGCACCACTGGACATCGACAACTTGACCAGGCTTGTAGGTGGCGATGGGTTCTTTGCCCCAGTTGGCACCGGGCTGGTTGTAGTCGACGCTGACTCGGGCGTTGTAACCGCATGGACCAGATCGGCCGACTTTGGCGGCGTCGAGGTCTGGCCAGGCGGTGACGGGCTCGAGGATGGTGCACTCAGGGCATGTATCTGGGCCAGCCTATCGCCTGTTAGTGAATGATATAGAGGAGGAATGGGGCTGGGCACTTCAGCATTGAGACCGGTTCGGCTCATGGGTTTACTGAGGTAGCCGTGTCCGTACACGAGGGTGCACATGGAGGCAAGTTGAAGAGCTTGAAGAGTGAACATTTTGAGGGCTTGTAGATCTTGTAATCTTTAATCTTGTCTGAGGATGTTGAAATTGTTGGCTATCTGGAGACTCTCAGTCCTTCTTATACACGTTGTGCCCCCTGTTCTCTCACAGGCCCTTCGTCACTTATGAGGAAGATCTTTGCCACTTTCTCTCGCTCCGAACGTTTTGCCTGATCATAAGATTCATTTCACATTTCTGAAGCTATTTTCATCATTGCCATCACCCTCGGCCATTAAACGGGACATTCACTTCTTACAGGACGGTTGTTCCACCTATAATATTCCTCCTAGCCCTGTCAACTGATGTCAAGCGATACCCTCTAGCTTTTGACTATAGCATGCATTGTTCACTCTTCGGCGCTTCTTCGCAGCCCTAGGCTAGAAAAAAGGCGCAACGTGACAAGTCTGACACAAAGTCATTCTTGAAAACTAAGCCAAATGTTCACTGCGCAGAACAAAAAGGGTAGCATCGATCGGCCACGGCCCGAATGTATGCATAATAAGGACAAATGCCAAGACTTGCTCGCATTAACTCTTCGGCTGTGACCGTTTTGGGGTCGTCGGACCTGAACATTAGGCGGAGACTCCGCCTAAACCTGGGGAATTCCGGAGACTTTCCGTTACCCCAGTATGCTCTGCATGCGGTGTGATCAGACTTCAGCGACTTCTCAATGCGACCATTTCTGATAATCAACGCTGATGGACGGCCAATAAGCTAGCCGTGTTTGAACCAACCAACATTGGACGCCTCGCTCAAGAAGCGTGCTGCTGCCAACAGGCTGCTGTAGTGTCACAACGAAAAAAACGTAGAAAGATCAGAAGGCCTCCTAGGGCTAAAGGCGGCAAGACACAGTGTAGGACAAGTTCAATCGTTGGTTGATAGATACATTTTGTAGGAGAGGGCCTTAGAAGAAATCAGAGGAATTTATTTAGAGATCTTTCTTGGAATACCTTTAAGGGAAATTGCTACGTCGAGCGATACAATCGACACCATCCTACAAAGACGGATAAGTTCATTCTGAGCTGTATAAGTACAATTGCATAGCTTTTGGTTTCTATAGTGTAATTAAGTAACGTTAGAAATATCACTTTGCGTTTTTTGAATCTGATCTCTGAATGGCAAACCCGACTGGTCATCTCCAAACCGCATGTCCGATTCGTAGTCATCTCCGACTCCGAGTGACAACTCCCGATTCCTGACCAACTCCGATACACAAATTCAATTCCATACCATCTCCGTGCTGATGAACTTCGATCTCATCTTGTTATATAAACATGGGAACCAGTATATCAGACATGTAAATACTCCTACAATATTGCGCTTTCAAAACAACATGGCTACCACTCAAAATATCTCTAGGAATGCTCCATCGTTGACTGCACTAGACCCAGTCGTTATTAGACTGGTCCGCGATGATATTGATGAGCTTCCTCGACCAACTGAGACCGAAGTCGGGCTTGACACATTTTCAAATAAACCGGCCGAACCAGAACTAGGCGTTGAATTCATAGAGAAAGTCCCTAGTATCTGGGACCCTATGAATAAGATGCGTCTCCTTGCCGTTTGTCTTGCTAGCTTTGGCAACGGTTTTAATGACGCCGGGGCTGGTGCAGTAATCCCTTACGTGGAAACGTAAACTCCCCCGTCCTCTCTATGATCTAAGTCACATTCAGAACTAATATCTTTCCAGGCACTATAGCATTGGATATGCTATGGTTTCGCTCATTTTCGTTGGCCAAGCTCTCGGCTTCATGTTTACGGCTATATTTCTAGATGACCTCCGAGCCATCCTCGGCCGGGCTAAGGTTTTTGGACTAGCAAATATTGTCCTCGTTTGTGGATATGTCCCAATTGTGACAACCGCGCCTTTTCCATTGATTCCGCTTTCTGCCTTGTTGGCTTTGGCGCTGCAGTCAATATTGCTTTGGGCAACCTCTTTTGTGGTGGCTTGCAGAATGGCACTGTCATACTAGGCCTCCTTCACGGATGTTACGGCTTCGGTGGTACAATCAGCCCGCTTATCGCGACAGCTATCGTATCTACCAATGGCACGGTATGGAGTCGTTTCTACTTCATCAACCTATGTTTCGCCGTTCTTGTATTCTCTTTAACTGTATGGTCATTCTGGGGCTACGAGAAGGAACTCAGCGCGGCTATAAGAGAGTCAGAAAAGCCAAAAGAGCAGTCTACACTACATGCAGTACTTCTAACATTGCGTATGAAGATTGTACTTCTCGGAGCTATCTTTATCTTTGCCTATCAAGGCGCTGAGGTTTCGATCTCTGGCTGGGTCATCTCCTTCCTTATCGATACCCGAGGTGGTTCTCCTAAGAGCATTGGATACGTGACAGCAGGCTTCTGGGGTGGAATCACTATTGGTCGATTTGCGCTATCAGGATTCGGCCAACGTTGGGGCGAGAAACCTTTTGTCTATGGGTTCACCGTCGGCGCATTCGTATTTCAGCTTTTGATTTGGCTTGTACCAAATATCATCGGCAGTTCAATTGCGACAGCAATTGTTGGTCTCGTGCTTGGGCCAATTTACCCGTATGGATCTGCTCTGTTTATGCGCAGTATGACCAAAGGGGAGTCTCTTAGGGGGATGGTAACTATCACTGCCTTTGGCAGTTTGGGAGGTGCTGTAGCCCCTTTCGTCACTGGCCTATTTGCACAGTCTATTGGAACGTTTATTCTACACCCTATTTGTATTTTTCTTTATGTTATTATGCTAGCTTGCTGGTACAGTATCCCTCCAGGGTCAAAAAGGCAGGAATAGAAATGAGAGATATTCAAGAAGGTTTCCAGGTCTATGCACCACGGCTCCTACCGAATACCCCGCGTTCTGTGTCGATCACTAGTTATGGGGGCGGCGACATGTCAGTCACTCTTCGATATTCGGCCCTCAGTCGGTGATCTAACCATATATGTTCATCTGAAGTTTTCTGATGCACCGAAATAGTAAATCTCTGAAACGGCTACCAGATACCATTCCGGTAGGACCATTTGTACTTGGATACTGTCCTAGGACATATACAGTAGCTATCCTCGGGGTGGCCACTTTCTTCAGATCATATGAAGAACTAATATAACGATATGTAAAGTTTCCTCTCTCTTGAGACATTTCAAAAAATCGCAGGCACATTCTTCAAATATTTACTCCCGGGCCCTACACGCCCTTTTGTTGTCTTAGACAAGTACAAGTCCTCAGTGCATTGTGTTCTTTCAATACCTCACCAACTGCACCTAGACCATAATCAGAATCTTATTAATTCGGCTACCGTTCTCGTCCTGTCTTAGGTGTAGGCAGAACCTTTTACTTCCTTCATCTGCTAGATGCCCCCAAACCCGTACTCTCATAAGAACCAAGTTGGCCACTTAGCCCTTCTGTTGCCAGGCAGATGAAAAACATTTGAAACATATTGTATTATAATTTGTAGGGCCATGAGTATCCCAAATTCCTCTCAGTCATTGTCTGATAGGGTTCGTCTGCCTTTATTCATGCTTCTCGTAGATAACTCGCCAGAAGTACCGGACGGGCGCATCTGTCGGACGGCAATGTAGCAGAACTACAGGATGTTATCTGCCCATTGCTTTCCTTATACTCCCTATTAAATTAGTCGCAGAACAGGCACCAATGGGCCCGTCGTTCATATGGTAGTCGCGGTTCAAATAGACTTTGAGCAAGTATCTCACCTCCTCGAAAACACGGAAGGAGCGTTGCGAAACCCACGTGTCGTCACCAAATCAGGTAATTGTCCCAAAGCGGTAAGTTTTTCACGAGGCTCGAGTTTCTATGCTCTTGAGATATCAAGCGGTGAGCCAATTATGTCAATATCCAGTTACTGAGAGTCTTTGACGCTGCCAAGTCTTGGTGTTGAGGCAGGGTTTAACTTGGCAGACTTATGACATCATTGACAAGTCTCAGACCATCGCCACTTTGCCCAGCCAAAAGACGAGCGACACGTACAAAAGAAAAGTAGCTATTCCAAGGAACCCCTTGACATTCTGAAACGATTCATAGAACCTTAAAAGATATGTTTCAAACCTGATTTTCCAGCTATCCATCGCGTATTAAAGCACTCTCGTTTGAACGAGCGTTTCACTGCATACCAGACTCTCTTCCCAAAATGCGCCAATCAATTTTGTACCCATTTTTATGCCTCTGGGGGCTTGCTGAGAGCATTGACCTCTCTTCAAAACGCGGCCTCGCATACCATGGAGATGACCACAAATCGGATAATGAGCTCCTCATCTCAAATAATTCTGAGATCGCGTGGTATTATACTTGGTCGCTTTGGCCAAACGGTCAAATCGGCAATTCCTTACCTTTCGTGCCATTAATTCACGGCCTCGACGATGCATCAGATTCTGAGCTCGAGTCGCGACTAAATGGGCTTCCTGAATCATCTACGCATCTCCTCACCTTCAACGAGCCAGATGGCGAAACAAACACCGGCGGAAGCGCGATCTCTGCCAAAGATGCAGCTCGCGCTTACATGGAGCACATAGTCCCCCTCAGAAAAGCAAAGCGCAAGTGGTCAATCAGCCATCCCAGCGTTACCGGCTCACCACGTGGTCTTGAATGGCTACGCGACTTTAATGAATCCTGCTACGACATCGACGACGATGGTTGTCCTACAGATTTCGTCGCTGTCCATTGGTACGGCGACGCAGGCGGTCTCAAGAATTGGCTGGGAAGTTTGCGCGAATTTTACAACGAGACAGCGCCTGACGCACGGTTCTGGATTACTGAGATGGCTCTACCGAAAGGGGATGACGATGCGACGCTGGCTATGATGAATGAGAGTCTGCCGTATCTTGATGATAGTGATGATGTGCAGGCCTATGCATGGTTTGGAGCATTTAGGAAAGATGATGCGAATGAGTGGACTGGGGACAGCGTGTCGCTGTTTGATGATGATGGGGGTTTGACTAAGCTGGGTGCGGAGTATTTGGGTGGTGAAGAGAAGGGATTTGAGGAGGGAATGTCGGGGGACTCGGCGGGAAGCTTACAATCGCCTTCGATGGGTATCATGCTGGCCATGACCCTGGTTTCGCTAGTTCATTTGTGGTGAAGTTAGACGATTATACGATAGACGATAGACAGTGATACCATTCATGAAATTGCATTGAGTATGATGAGAAGCTTTCGACCTGAAATTTACTCTTTCAATTCGGATGCGGATGTGGATCGCATATCGCCTAGAACAGGAGAGATCGGAGTGTGAAGCAGCTCCGAGTGGTGGAGCCATATGTCCCGTCTCCACTGCTTTGTCTGAATTTGAGGAAATATTCGGTAAGTGGACTTTTTAGTTCTGCGCGCTCAAGACTTCAAGTCACTATTCACAAATGCCTCTTTCTTAGGAGATGACCCAGCATGCCAAGGTAGAATTGCTCAGTTAGCTACTAGGACATCTTTGCACGAAGCAAAGCTCGCGGCGATGCTATATCAAATTCAGAGATCGTCAAGTTCATTCAACTCCGGTGAAAACCGCTCAGACCTATTTCTAAGACTCACCATAAGAGCTACCCTGCACGATCTTCTACACGAATCAACCGATGAGCGACAGATGGAGACCTTTGAGCTCTCCCGTCCATCGAAGCTCGTCCCAACTAGACGGAACCCAATCATTCAACACCATTTTTCATCCGATGGTCACAGAGCCACGTTTTCATGCCCTCTTGAAGTCACTAAGCCTTGGTTCCTGAACTTGTGCGGCCGTGCCCTTCCAGACGATCTTACTTTGCATGTCTCACAGTTCACGGGTGATCATCATGAGCTCACAGGTAGCATCACGAAATGTAACATGGAATTCTGCACGTTCGACTCTAGGGTATCATTGCGAGAGGCAATGACGTCAGACCTCTCATAAGTTCCCAGACCCTTGCAATAATATTTCCCCAACCTCGTTTAGCTCCCCGACTTTTCAGATTCATAATCTTTACAAATGGTCCGTACACTTCAATTGAATCCATTCAGCCTGTAAAGTATAGCCAGGTCGGTTATTCCATCACATAAATTACATCTCTCGAGCTTCTAACTAGCTTATCAACTTGATTGGAGGGGCTGTGAAGCTCTCACCCGTCGCATAACTACCGCTTACCACCAGCCTTGTCTCGGTCAATCCCTCGGCGGGATACGGCTCTTGAACCTGTAGAAACCCCATGAACGTGCGAACAGCCTGAATTTCCCCCGCACGACGATCCCAATCCAGACTCGCACAACCATGTCAAGACAGAGTTCGCTAAGATTACCCGACCCAGGCGCACCAATTACACTCGCGCGGAAAACCTGGGGAAGCTTCTTAGCTCCAAAACTACCCCAGGATCGCGGATCAATGGCAAGTTCCTGGATGACGATGACAGCCGCACCAGTCATTGAACTTGAAAGCTCATCAGACGATCACCAAAGGAGACCCTGAAATCTTTCAATTGGAGAGGGGTTTCGTTGGTGGAAGTTGACCCGTGGAAAATCAGAGATCGTCGGTTTTTCTATAAAGCTTGGGGGTTTTCGCTCTTTTTTGCTGGGCCAGTCTCCACCTTGATCATCCGCAATCATGTTCTTCAAGGCTGTCGTTGCTGCTCTCATTCCACTGGCCCTTGCGACCAAAGGCAAGGGTCCCGACAAGGATGGCAAATACTGGATCAAGGGAGATGGTATCCAAGCCGCTTTCATTCCCTATGGCGCCTCCATCACCAATCTTCTGATCGACGACCAGTACGGTATCACCCGCGATATCGTCGCTGGCTTCGACAATGCTACGCACTATAGCATTGATGAGTCTCACCCCCATCTTGGAGGTATTCCCGGAAGATACGCCAACCGTATTCGCAACAGCACGTTCGAGATTGACGGCAAGAAGTATCACGTCACGCCTAACGACAACCCTACGCCCGAGTCTCCCAAGGGCGCTGATACTCTCCACGGCGGACCCGACGGCTGGGACTGGCGCAACTTTACTGTTGTGTCCTACACCGACTCCAGCATCACCTTCTCCATCGTTGACCCTGATGGCAAGGAAGGTTTCCCTGGAGAGGTTGTCTCCTACGTCACCTACACCCTGACCGGCATGGACTGGGATTTCAAGATTATTGCTCTTGCAACCACCAAGAAGACCCCCATCATGCTCACCAGCCATACCTACTGGAACCTCGACGGCTTCTCCAACAACGAGACAAATACCATTTCCAACCATACTATGTATATGCCCTACGGTGGCCAGCGTGTTGCGACCGATAACATTCTTATCCCTACTGGCGATATCATTCCCAACAAGAAAGGATCTGTGAATGATTTCTGGAGCAAGCCCAAGATGATTGGTGACCAAGCCAACAACAAGGATTTGGAGAACAACTGCGGTTTCAACTGCACAGGATATGGTTAGTAACCATCCACACGATATAATTTATAACACCGCTAACAAATCTCAGACACCTGCTACAGCGTCAACCGCGGCCAGCTTGGCAACTTTGACTGGCGAACTGAGGGCCCCGTGGCCACTATCGCTTCCGCCTGGTCTGGCATCCAGCTCGACATCTACACTGATCAGGACGCCTTCCAATTCTACAGCTGCACTCAGCAGAAGGGTACCATGCCTCTCAAGAAGACCCAGGGTCTCAAGGATAACAAGGAGTTCCCCCGAATCATCCCCAAGTACGGATGCATGGTTGTTGAGGTTCAGGACTACATTGACGGTATCAACAACCCTGAGTGGCAGAGGCTTGAGAAGCAGCTCTATGAGCCTGGTGGCAACCCTTATGTTCTTCAGGCCAAGTACCGCTTCAGCCTCAAGGGCAAGGAGTAGCTTATAGATGTAGGGCTGGGTAGATGAAGTAATTGATAATGTTTGAACGTCTTGCTGTTGTAGAATGAAGCGACAATGGAGGTTTGACTGTGATGTAATATTGTACTTAATATTTCTAAGGACATTGGTGTACACCCGTTCCACAGTGGTGGGATTGTAACTAATGGCCAGGCGAACAAGCCTAATACTGCGTCCCAGCTCGTCAAAGAGGGTCATATTAGAAGAACACAAATACCCATATGCTCCATCGATTGTCTTGCACTCCAAGCTCTACTGGGATCTCGCCGTCGTTGCTTCCACGCGTTTTGCATAACACTATAAACCGTACCACAATTCGTAAACCCCGCCTCAGCATGATTCATGAGCTTTGTCAATAACGCGTCAAAGTACTGCTCATGGGGAGGAAGTGCCATAGACCCGGCAACGCACAGAGGCCATGGTGTTGCTCGTAGCGATATATGTGGAGGTAGGTTGTCCAATACGTCGACGACTCGTGACACTGCGCTGTGAGGATCTGGGGAAGTGATGTTGTGTTCTGAAGCAAGAGTGTAAAGCTGCACGAGTGCTGCGGTTGCGAAGAGGTGCGTTACCGAGCGGTTTGTTGGTGTCAACTGATGGGTCTAATTAGCAAACATTCACTTGTAACCTTGTAAAAGTGAACAAGATACAAACCGTTGATTCATCATCTAATGCCGCCTCTATTCCGTTATGTATGCGTTCTTCCAAGTCATCAATGGCGACTCGCAAAGCCTCCTTATCCAATGTTATAGCCTCTGAATCCAGGGTCGTCATGTCACCGATCGCGATCATGATACAGTTGGAGCAACCCATAACTCTTGACATATCAATATTTCCAGCGTTTAACCAATCGTGATAAGGTAGCCTCGGCGCAGTCCCCGTAGCCAGAGGCGCAAGTATATCGATCCAGACGAGGTTCGACAGAATGAACTTTTGTGCAGTATTCATGCCTCGCTGGAAATCGAAATCTGGGCTTGAAGGATTCGAGGTGTCAAAGTCGAAGTCTGAGGATGTAAGGTTCTGGATGACGGAGACGAGGGCGTTGAAGTGGGCTTGCCAGTTGTTTGTGCCGCCTTGGAAGACCTTGAGCAAGTCAGATGACGGAGATTGAAATTATATGCTAGTCTTTGGGTATTACCTCAAAAGAGATCAAGAACATACCGCCAGCAAGGAACTTAAGCCATTCCTCGATGTTGTCGGCAGAAGCACCGACGTCTCGATGTCGGACGACATGTCGAAGTTCCTGAAGTGCTTTGGTATGGTATTGTAACAGTTCATCTTCTTGATTTTCGGTGTGATATGGCGAAAAGGTATGTTGATGGAAGGCAGAGAGGGTCAGAGCTGCATTTCGAAGGGGCGCATCTGTACAGTGGTCAGAGTGAATAATTGTAGGACGGGGACTCTCTTACTTCGCTCTAGAAGGAAGAAGAGCCATCCTCTGCCTCCCTGATCCGGTGCATCGACGTAGAAAGCATACTGAATGGGAAAGATGTAGTCGAGGTAGTGAACAAGATATTGCGCCTCTCGGAAGACGGTGTTTGTAGTTGATGAACCGGCGTGGGTCGGACTGTCAGTTATTTCGTTTTGCGGTCGAGAAGTCACTTTGGCACGCGAGACTTGTGCTGCTTGAGCGGTCGACCGAGCAAGCTGGCGATTCTGAATGGTCTTGACGCGTCGGAAATTCTCCTTGACTGCCACTTTGATCCGCCGCAGCTCCTCTTGCAGTAACTGATCATTGTTCATCCATGCTGGCGGGTCGAGATCATATCCATGGCAGGTAATGCTCCGCGTACTGCACTCTTTGCACTCTGGAGATGACTCGTCACATCTTCTGTGTCGGATGCGACATGTCCAACAGCCCCTGCGTCCTCGGGGCATGATCTGCTGATGTGGATTTTGTCAAGCTCGGAATTGAGCATGCAAGGTGGGAAATCAAGCGAGGACAGAATAAGTGGATCGTCGGCGCTTTAATGAGGTATTCAGTGGATTGACTAAACCACTTCAGGGCCTTAGTTGCACCGAAGCGCTGAATCTAGTGCTGTTCATGGGGACAGCGACGAAAGATACTGGGCTGGACCTTTCGTAACGAATAACGGCGCACTTTGCAATAACTACTTAAGCCTATCCCTAGAGACTGATAGCGATTTATCGCAGGCGACTGTAATCTCAGTGTCAGAAGTCAAAAGAGTTCCGATCGCAGAGGCTAGTGACTCTGGTTGGTCTAGGTGCTGAGCTTAGGCCTGAAAGACTGAAGATCCGGTGGAAGGATGTATATGGCTCTTATCTCATAGAAGTGAGCCAATAAGATTTATTTGTTGACTATAGTAATTTGTCTGTTATAGAATGGACCCATGTACCACTGTCCGTACCAAAGAGTTCGAATGACAAAGTCTGAAGCCACATTGCAGGAGAAAGGCCTGCCAACAGTACCTCCTCGGAATTTGGCAATCTGTAGTTATATTAGTTAGCATAAAATGGAAAACATTGTTCTGCACACTTACAATCTGGTCAATGCTAGCATATGTACCGGCAATAAACACAAAGAAACCGACGACAAAGACAATGCAGTTGCAGGCAGCACGCTTAACATTATGCTTATCATACCAATTGCCCTCCTTGAGAAGGAAGAACCACATAATGGGAGGGATCCAGAACGAGAAGCCCGAAATGAAAAGGGCAGCACAGATGCCGAGAAGCTCGGAGAAAAATGGGATGGCTTCTGCGATAACCCACGAAAGGAAGATTACAAAGGCAACGACTGCCAACCAAGTGATCCAGCCCTTGCGGGTGTTGATGAACCGTGTAATAGTGTTCTTGTAAAGTCGACCGTGGATAAATCTGCAAGCAACCGTGGCGTTGATAGAACCTGAGATGTAGATGACAGGCAAGGCAATGCCGAACGCGACTTTTGACACCAACGGGCTGGCGGATAACAAGGCCGGGGACTGAACTTCCTGACCAACGAAGGCATAGATGACTGATCCCGTGATTGTGTACAGAACGATTTCTGTAAGGCCTAGAGTGACGATGGATTTGGTGAAGTCGGCTGGGGTATGCATTTCGGACATGAAGGAGAATTGGGCTGCAGCGAATGCATACGAGAAGACGATATTGGATACCGCTATGAGTGCCTGGGTGAAGCTGAGGTCGTCTTGCGGCCACGCTGACCAAGTCGAAGATGAGAAGCCACCTGGGGCGTCTGACCGCTGAATCCCAGTGGCGATCATGGTGATACCGATCGCAAGGATGATAGAGATAAAGTCGATGTAACCGAGGATCGCGATCTCAGTGAACGAAGGTGGGATCGCAAGTACCATAAGGATGACCGCAGATATGACACCAAAGGCGAGGGTACACACGCTGCTTCCCGTGATCTTGACAAGGGCAATGGTGCCGGTCAAGCAGTGAGAGCCAGTAGCCAAGATCAACAGCCCCAAGAAAACAACAGCGAAGAGCTTATCACCAAAGCCTCCCATCAAAAGCCGACCAGCATCGACATAATGATCGATATCAGGGTACTTCAGCTTGACAAGACCAACCATGTAACTAGCATACATAGCGATCAAGCCGATTCCAATGCACGATATAACGCCAGCGACCATTCCGAGGGTAGCGAAAGCTCCGGGGAGACTTAGACTACCGAGGGCAATGGCTTGAACGATGAGGACGACGGTAAGGCGCTTCCAACCGAGGCGGTGGAAGTGGGCTGTGCCTTGGATGGTCTTTTCTTTTTCAAGGTCGGTTTGGAACATCTGGGCTGTGGCTTCGCTGAAGGATGCTTGACGGTGGATGCCATCTTGTTTTTCACCTGCAACGATAACGTCGGAGTCGTTTGTAGTCTTGGGATAACTCATTATGAAAGAACCAAGGAGAATTGTTTGATGGAAAGAGAAGGTTGAAGAAGTTCATTGCTATGGGGAGGATGAAGTCTATATATCCCCGACAAGGCAAGCTCGTACTGGGTATCCAATCCCATGGACCGATAACCCCGTGGGGAAGAGCGTCAACGAGCATGAGCTCCACGCGAAAAGAGTTTTCCGATCATATCGTCAGTACATTTGGGAATTGCCAAGCGCGATGATTGGTTGACGAATTCCCAGTTTGAGTAATTCCGAGTTTGAGTGGGTTATCGACCGACCAGTTCTGGGCCCTTAAGCCATTGCTTTCCGACCCAGTGCTTAGCGAGTTGTGATATGAAGGGCGGGATAGTTAGTGCGTGGCTGTAGCTGTAGGGCGCGGTTCGAACGAATATCGCGGCATGATGGATGCTTGAAGCGAGCTGTTGACTCTGGATTGGATATGAGACGCATCGCATACTCAACGATATGGATATGAATTTGTCAATGCATTCGTGAACCAGACAAGAATACTCTATCTTCTCCACCTTCTATCAACTCTGTGGGACTGGACAATGTAATGATATCCACCCTCTCCGTATTGAGGAATCTGTTCCTGATAATCTGTAACTTTGACTCCGCATCAAGATCAGATACGCTCGGAAATGGGGAAACTGGGGATCATTCGAATCCACTGGTTCATACTCCGTACCTTCTATCTGAAAGCTGCAGCAGTGGTAGTAAACAAGGCGATTCCCATTGTAACACACATATCTTGTCAACTTCTCTTCACCGTGCGGGACCCCGCGATGACACTTGCCCCACAATGCGGATCCAGCGTAGCTAGTAGACTTGGACTGATGCTGACTTGATGGATGACTTGCAGTTGACGTTGGTCAACGGAGATGGGCTAAATACACAGTCGCAGACGAATGAGTCTTACCCAGTCTTCTTAGCTATTTTGGCTGATAAGTGTTAGGGAATGAAATGGCACCCATGAGTTTCGTGATATTGACAACCTTGGGGACGATAGTGATGAGCCTCTAACATACTAACCAATCTGATCCAAACAGAGCTTCTAGAATAACTAACAAAGTAGCTTTCTACCTGTGCACTGCGTTGAGGTTTCGATTATTTCCAGTCGGCCTTGCGACTTGGCCAATAAGAGCACTGTGACAGGCAATTCATTTCGCCTCAATGGCAACTCTGAGCTTAGCCCGTGCACTATTGAGAAGTTGTTGGCATTAGCTTACTATGCCAACGCGTGTTACTCCTATTCTTTGCGCCGTTTTCCAATAAACTACGTATTTCTTTCAACGGCTCCAGCCACTTGATCCGCCAAGATGCGATTTTCTGCGTTGGCGTTGTCCATCTTTCTTGGTGCTGTTTCAGCGGGTCCTTGCCGACCCTCTAGCGTCGAGAGCACTGGACTTATTGGTTTGACGACGATCGAATCGCTGTCCTCGACTTTCGTAGCGACTGTGTCAACTGAGCCAGGTGACGCGACAACGGCTGCCATCACATCTATCATCGAGACCATGACAGAATCAAGCGCATTTGCTGCTAGCACTACTGCTGCTGCTAGCATATGCATTGCGCCAGCCGCCCTGACATGCTGCCAAACTGTTGGAACTACATCCAATCCCGTTATCAGCCTTCTTCTGGGGCTGCTTGGTATTGTGGTTCAAAATCCTAACACTGACCTTGGAGCAACATGTATGTGTTCTCTCACTGTCCTTCCGTTTTTGTGGTCTAATATTTCCTTTCAGGTTCATCTATTTCTGATCCCGCGACTTGTCAAGCCACAGCAGTTTGCTGTACTGATAACAGCCATGTAAGCATTTTCTTCCAACTAATGTCTACTGAATGATGTTAACTTTTGTTACTACAGGGCGGCCTTATTTCCATCGGTTGTTCGCGATTTTAGGGATATACTAAGATTTGTTTGATAGATATTTAGATTAATTCATTGTGTAATATGACTATATGTCTTGTTACTAAATAGATCCTTCTTAATAGCTAGATAGGTCATATCATCTAATACAACAAAGGTAGCATTAACATATATAGATAAATCAAAATGTAATAAGACATTATTTAATATGTAATGAGACCTTGAAATTAGAACGGCCTGGGTAGATATCTCGAGTGAGTTTCTAATTTCGAATTATCAGGGTTGTAGACACCTGGCGCGAACAGGAAGCCATAGTCTATAGGTAGACAGAGCAAGCCAGGTGAACTATGGCTAAGACCAGCAATATATAACCTGTCCAGCCGTCACTACGTAACATTATTCATTACAACTCCTCTTAACGTGCATCTTGTCTCCCACGCCTTGTTAGTTAAGTACTTTCATCGCTAGGGGGCCATACTAGGTCGCTCTTGGTTAATACTCCAGCTGTGTTGAGGAATCAAGATTAGACACGCTCGGAAATGGGGAACGTTGGGGATCCGTTTTGGAGACTGAGCGGGGGAACTAATATCCGAGTCGAGGTAGTGCTGAGAATGCTAATTGGATATCAACTATCTTTTCATTTCAGTATAGTATATTCAAATCTCACAGTTCATTACGAGGCTTGGTCGAGATCGAGGGTAAGGTTTTACAGAGCAATGCAAATCAGATCTGATGGCGTCGGGCGGAACATGGCTAGTATGAACTTACAAGCTTAGTATCACACGAGGACCAAAGGAGCTACTGCCCATGCCGTAAGTAAGTTCTTACTCGGTGCGGCCCCTGGATTTCCCCGGTGTTGGTCTAGCTTCTCGGCTTCGCTCCGGCTAGCGTGTCACTTGTTTCTCTTTAGCTTAAGTGGCTTGATCGCTTTCGTGTGCAGATCCAATGGTGGGGAGACATGTCTTGGATGTTGTTTACTTGCTGATCAAGTCTAGATAAACTAAAACGATAGAGGAGAGATGCTTCCTATACAGATATTACCAGACTTAAATCAAGTTAATGTATAGGTAAAAGCTGGCCCTTCTAGTGTCCAGGCAGACTTGAGCATTCTAAGCTAGAAATGCCACCAAAAGAGCCCAGTCCTCTTTCCCTCTTTCCCTTATGCCAATTACGTATCTAAAAAAACACTTAGAAAGGCTTTCCTCAAATGGATACAAAGTAGACTCCCACTGATTGATATTGCATTCCTTAGATGTGTTGATTGCAATTGAGACTTGTGGCTGAGAGCTTAGATCACGACAGAGAACTGAGCAGTAACCGTGATCGTCAGAATGCAAGGTTACAGGAAAAACGATACAAATGCCCCTCTTTCCCAAGCTCCCGTCTTGGCTTTAGCTGCTTCAGATACCGAAAGTTCTTCTCCAGAAAGTTCTACCGTTTCTGGAGGTGGCTCCGCCATTTCTTCAGATCCTACAGTGCCGTGGACTACAATAACCACTCAAGGAACTGGTACGGATGCTATGACCACCACGCAGTCTCCAACTAGACCCGGTGAGACAGGAACCGTTTGGGTCATGGCGGCTAGATCTCAAATGACCTCGGATGCACCAATTGACTATACCACCATCACCAGCACCGGCACCGGCACCGGTACCGGTACTTACACTATCACCGAGACCCCATCAGGACCTGGCCCTGGTACAGTGGTGATTGTTGTACCGAGCCCGATAGCTCGTTACGTTACCGTGACATCCTATGATGCCTCAGTGACAGGTGTAGTCACGAGTACAATGACCCCCAGTGCTCCTGGCGCAACTGGCACGGTTGTTATCTATGATCCTTACGATTGGGTGACCACCACCTCTTATGATGAAACCGTTCCATCTGACTCTACGACGTCTATGTGGCCTTCTGCGTCCGATCATACAGGCACGGTAGTCGTGTATAGAGCATATAAGTGGGTGACGGTCAGCACCTATTACGCAACAATCACAGCCGCATCTACACATACTATATCCCCGAGCTCTCCTGACCAGACGGGTACCGTACTGATATACCAGCCAGATCCATGGTTCACATTTACGTCCTATGGAAGTGTCACGGCGGCATCAACAACGACCATGTATCCAACTGCTCCAGGCGCAACAGGCAACGTTATTATTTACAGGCCACAACAGTTGAAAACCGTCACGTCTTACGACCCATCGGCTACAGTCGCATCCACGACCACCATGTCACCATCTTCTGAAGCAGAGACAGTCACTGTCATGGTATATGAGCCATATCAGTGGACGACCATTACGTCTTATGGGGAGTTCACAGCTGCTTCTACATCTACCATATCTGCAACTGCTCCAGATGCAACAGGCACTGTTATTGTGTACCAGCCTGACCACTGGACGACGGTCACGTCTCATGGGGAATACACAGCTGCATCTACATCTACAATATCTCCGACTGCTCCAGGTGCAACGGGCACGGTTATTATATACCGGCCCAATCACTGGACCACCGTGACATCCTATGGAGAATTCACCGCTGCATCTACATCTACCATAACTCCAACTTCTCCCGATGCTATGGGCACTGTTGTTATATATTAGCCTGATCAGTGGGTGACCACCACTTCTTTTGGACAGTTTACCGCTGCGTTAACAACTACAATTTCTCCGTCCACGCCAGGCCAAACAGGTACCGTGGTGGTCTTCAATCCGCAGCCATATTCCACCTTTACTTCGTATGGCGACGTCTCGACAGAGACCACATACACCTCGCCTCCCCCTGCTCCTGGTCAGACAGGCATCGTTATGGTTTTGATGCAACAGCCATATACGACCGTTACTTCGTACGGGGGCGTGACGGCTGAATCTACAACCACTATCAAGCCAACGAACCCAGGTCAAACGGGTACAGTTGTGATCTTTGATCCGCAGATGTATGTGACAACCACCAGATATGGACGCGTCGCTGCTGCTACCACAACCACTGAGAGTGGCAGTGGCTCCAACCCGACTCTTACCGTCGTGGTTGATCTACCTCAGCCATACACCACCGTTACTTCGTACGGAGGTGTTACTGCTGAATCTACAACTACTATAGCCATAACGAGTCCAGGTCAAACAGGCACTGTCGTCATATTTGATCCACAGATGTACGTGACGACTACCAGATATGGAAGGGTCACAGCTGCTACGACCACAACCGAAGACGGTGACAGTATTGGGCCCAACCCGACTCTAACAGTAGTGGTTGATCTACCTCAGCCTTACACTACAGTCACCAGCTATGGCTCTTTCACCGCAGCCAACGCTGTGACATACCCACCCTCCGTTCCAGGGCAGGTCGGCACTGTAGAAGTTGATCTTCCGCTCCCTTACACAACCGTCACCAGGCACAGAGATGGTGTGACTACTGCTGCGACTACAACATACCCATTCAATGCTCAAGCAAAATTTGCTACTGTCGAGGTTGATCTGCCTCAGTCCTACACGACACTCACAAGCTACATTCCAGGCCTCGCAGGCCCGGCATCTACAACCTTACCGGTAGATAATCCAGACGATGTGATGACTGTGATCGTCAATCTTCCGCAGCCATATACAACCATCACCACCTATGTTGACAGTCTAACTGCACCTGTGACTACGACATACCAACCAGAAAATCCAGGGGATCCTGTTACTGTTGTCGTAGGAATGCCCCAGTCGTATACAACTGTGACTAGCTATGGCAGCTTTACAGCAGTAAGAACTACTACAATGGCACCAGCATACCAAGGTGCTGTAGCCACTGTTGTTGTTCAAAACCCTCAGCCCTATACAACCGTAACAACTTACGGTGCATTCTCAACAGTCAGCACCACTACCTATCCGCCCAACTCTCCGGATGGTACTGGAACCGTCATTGTTCAAAATCCTCAGCCTTATACGACCACCACAACCTGGGGTTCCTTTGCAGCAGCTCGTACCACTACTTATTCGCCAAACTCTCCAGGTGGTACCGGTACTGTGGTTGTTCAAAACCCTCAGCCATATACAACTACCACGAGCTGGGGAGCCTTCTCAACAGTTAGCACCACTACCTATTCGCCAGGTTCTCCGGGTGGTACTGCAACTGTCGTTGTTCAGCAACCCCAGTCCTATACGACCGTCACAAGCTGGGGCACTTTCTCAACAACTAGTAGTACCACCATATCGCCAACCTCCCCTGGCGGAGTTGCTACCGTTGTTATGCAAAACCCCCAGCCATACACCACTGTAACTAACTATTATACCACTGTATCAACCATGAGTACGTCCACTGGGACTCCGGCCTCCGCTGGACAGACAGCTACTGTGGTGGTCGTCGCTCCCGCAGTTGGTACAAAGGCTGCAGATCAAACATGCGATAACGGTGGTTTGGAATACGCTATCTATACTAACTCGTTCTACAACGCTGATCCACCGAACTACTCCTCCCTCAACATATCCTATTTTGCAACAGCTTCGCCGACTTACACTGGTATCACGCATTCAATTGGTATCACAGAACCAGGTGGCGTAAAATCAGGAAACTCAGGCCCCGCCCAGGTCATTTATCCTGGCGCACCAAGTCAAACATGGCAGTATAAGGCAGTTAACCACCGGGCATACTTATATGCGCCAATCAATGGTACTTACTCTGTTGTTGTCCCGTACTCTGACGAGGTCACACTGGTTTGGTTTGGTAGCAAGGCTTTATCAGCATGGTCGAAGGCACGTTCCAGTGCAGACTTGGCACAAAACTACTCATGGGGGCCTTCCAGCGCTCAAACTTTCAAGATCCAGCTGACAGCGGGTACTTATACGCCATTCCGGGTGTTCTGGGCCAATGCACAGGGAGATTATTCTATGATCGTCACAGTCACAGCTCCAGACGGTACTGTGATCGTTGATGGCTCTGGATCTTCAAGCAAATACTTTGTTAGGTTTGCTTGTGATTCTAGTACACCTTCTTACCCTGCATTCGGAAGTGGCGGTTAAACCCACCACTCTCTTACTTTCTCTCTTTTGTTATCCTTTCCACCGTACTGTATTATATAAGTAGTTAGAATACAAATTGATCCCCAAGCTCATTTGCCTTATAGACCTCTCAATGTATTAAGTACAGTTACCTTTTTGTTTCTTCCTTAACCTCTCTTCAAGGGCCCGAGCGGGGAACCAGTAGCGGAATCGGTACTGAGAATGCTAATTGGGCAATCATTTGCGCCAAAGACTTTATTATGGAGCCCTGGGAATCACACACTGGGAAGGGAGGTCGGAATTCAGATGGGGTAAGTTAGATTCAGACGAGTGAGTACTATAAAAGTCGATCTCAGAGAGATCTTTCGTTCCTTGGGACCTCTCAGGCCTTCCATATCTCCCAACATTTCATCACCAGTCTTTTACTACCCAACAATGGCCAAAACATTATTTGTCAACGGCCGGATCCTGTCCAAGGCAGAGACGGGCCTCAACGGCAACGCCCACTTCTCTGACTGCATGCTCGTTCAAGACGACAAGATCGTCGCGGTTGGGTCTCGTAGTGAGATCTCCCAAAGCCAAGACGTAGACATCCAGATCCGCGATCTTGATCAGCGTGTTGTTCTTCCCAGCTTCATTGATGGTCATATGCATCTTCTCCTCCTCGGTCAATCACTCCGAAAGCTTGACCTGTCGCGATGCACTTCACTTGAGGACATCCGATCATGTATCAGGAGATACGCTGCTGAGAACCCAGAGACACCAACTATTCTTTGCAAAGGATGGAGACGCTATATGACGCCCGGTGGAGTTACAGCCGCGATGCTGGATGATCTTGATCCTCGACCTATTTTCGTCGATGCCGGCTCGTTACACTCTTGCTGGTGCAACACCGCGGCCCTGAAGGAGCTTGAGGTTGATGATGTCCCAGATCCAGCTGGAGGTAAGATTTATCGTGATGCGGATGGAAAGCCGTCTGGTCTTTTAGACGAAGGCGCCATGATGTCTATCAGTGAGTGCAGTCCAGAACCTGATCACTTCCAGACAAACAGCTGACTGAACTGAAAAGTTTGGCCTTTCCAAGCAAAGTCATCCCCCAAGCATGAACGAATAGAGGCAATTCGCGCGGCGGTAAAAGAGTACAACGCAGCTGGCTACACCGGCGCAGTCGAAATGGCTATGGATGAAGAAGCATGGGACGCTCTCGTAACACTTAAAGAAGCAGAACCTAATCTGCCACTACGACTAGCAGCATACTGGCTCATCAAACCGACCGCTGACCTTGAACAAAACTCGAAACAAGTGCAGCGTGCTATCGAGCTGAGCAAGCAGTACAACTCGACCACAAGTCCTGATCTTCGACTTGTAGGAATTAAGGTCATAACTGACGGTATTGTCGATGCATGCACTGCTTACCTGTCTGAGCCGTATACCACTGCTGGAAGCCCACCGCTAATCTGGGAGCCTGAGTTTCTTGAGCCTGTTGTTAAAGAGGCTGATGCCGGTGGCTTGCAGGTTGCCTTGCATGCTATTGGCGATGGTGCTGTGAGAATGGCCATCGATGCTATTGAGAAACACGCTACGCCTGGTCGAAGGCATAGAATCGAGCACTTGGAACTCGTTTCCCCAGAAGACGCCAAGAGGCTTGGAAAGCTTGGGTTGACAGCATCCATCCAGCCCATCCACGCAGATCCAACGGCGTTGACCATGTGGACTGAACTCATTGGAGAGGAGAGATATGAACGAGCGTTTGCCTACCGAGAGTTTGCCGATGCAGGGGCCCTGATGGCGATTGGTACCGATAGCCCTACATCACCATGGTCACCTATGCATAATTTCCATGTCGCTATCAACAGGCAATCCTCCAAGAACCCGGAGAACCCTAAGATAGTACACGAGCACTTTAGGCTAGGTTTGTGTGAGACGTTTGTGGCGGCTACAGAAGGTGCAGCGCGAAGTGTGTTTGCTGAAGATCGTGTTGGAAGCTTGACACCTGGGAAACTGGCTGACTTTATTGTTGTTGATATGGAATGGGATCCTAAGACGTTACTCAAGGCTGAGGTGAAAGAGACTTGGGTTGGAGGATCTCGGGTATTTTAGAAACATTTCCGAATTGATTAGTATGCTATGGAAACGTCATCATCCGTATATCGGAACGTATTCTTTCTATCCCGCTTGCTTTGAGCAGCTTATGCCCGTAAAGCCTACCTAACCGGTTCTGAGTCTATCAATCATACGATCAACGACTTTCTATCCTTCAGCAACCGACTACATAGGATCAGAATGCTGCCGACGAAAACAGTCAGCCCGGCCCAGACCCAGGCTGCTGTAAATCCCATACTTCTTCGCAATGCCCCTCCAACCGGTGGTCCAAACAACAATGCGACCGACATAACCGAAAAGGCCATACCAAATCTTGTTCCGATTCTTCGAGGATCACTAGTTAGTCTGACAAAAATGGTCGGTTGCAGCGCGAAGAAGAACCCCGTAAAAAAGCCCTGGCTGATGACGGTGACAAGCAATCCTGGGGTTGTTGTTGCTGAGATGAGACACAAGCTTGTTGTGGCGAGTAAGACTGCTGCACTAATAGTTGTATTCATAGGTCCGAGGCTCTGAGCGAGGAAAGCTGGTAGGATGCGCCCAAAGATGGAACTGCTATTGAGGATAGCTAGCAAGTTACCCGCGAGATCCGAGGAAGCAATGCTGTTATCTAGAGCGTAGCTTTGAACATAGACGAATGGTGTGTACATCCCCAAGAAAACGGAAAAGCAACCGGCTACGAAGAGCACGTAGGGCCAGTCCGTGAAAGCTGTTTTGTCTAGGAGCTGCCTGCGCTGAGCCGGTCCGCTGGAGTTGGGCCCCGGTCGAAGCACGATGTTGGAGAACAGGAGCAAAACCAACAGCAACAAAGCCATAGACCTAGTCGCCCATGGCAGGCTTGTCTGCGCATTGAGTTCTCGTATCATGATGGGGAGGAGAACACTAGAATGAGATCAGAAAGATATCAACATGGGTTAATGTTCTTGACTTACCCTCCAAGTCCACTACCGCAAGCTGCAAGTCCATTGACCAACGGGAGCTTCGTAGTAAACCATAGTGAAGTAATAGCAACACTCAAGATGGATAGGCAGCCAGCGCCAATACCAATCATAAGACCTTGAGTGAGGAGGTACTGCCAGTACCTTTGACTCAGGCTTTGAAGTACCGTGCCGATGACAATAAAGGTAGATCCAACTGCCAGAAGGTGTCGGAAGTAACCAGAATCATAGATCGGGCCAACTATGAAGCCTGAGAACACCATCAAAAAGGTCTGAAGAGAGCCAATGACGGAGATCTGAAAGGGTGTATGACTCGACAACTGGTCGCGTTCATAGATGGTTTGGAAGCTCCCAAAGCTTGCGATCAGCCCTACAAGACGTCAATATTCTGGATAGCCTCTATTGGCGATATTACTCACCCCAAGTGCAAAAGTAGAGACAAAACGAGCCCGCGACTTGCAGCCACGCGGGCAAACCGCCATTTGGAACGGGCTTTGGTGCTGCATCATCGACCGAAAAACTGCTTTCGACGAGACGGTTATCATCGGCTGTGTTTTTCGTGGTGTCCATTGCTGATGGAAAGCATTGATGAATCTCCTTGACTTACAAGGTGAACAGCATACCTAATTGAAGGGAAGATAGGCCGAGATACAACCGCCATGCTTATCAATCTCTATTTCTCTGACAATTTGTTTGCTAGGATAACCCAATCTGGGACGTTTCCCGCTTTCCTAATGTGGTGATGGACTACTGCCCTTCTCCCCACAGTGGATCTCGATAAAAAAGATAAAACTCAACATCAGCAGATCAAGGCGCAATACAAATTGTCTGTGCCACTTTTGAACGCGTACTATCTCCATAAACCGAATTTGTAATAATCACATGAAGAATAATTGATTATCCCACTTATCAAAACCGCGTTTTGACGACGAAATTCTTGGCCACTCTGGATGGAACCTTTGCATAATTTTCGCATGTCATTCTTCCAAGTTGGTGAAACATCCGAGGGCTGCCTAGCTAGGAAGGTGGCAGACTTTTTTCTTCTTTACCCTGCTTTCGATTAAGCAACCCGGGGAACACCGCGACTAAGACGGTGATGCGGCGAAGTAGGCAAGATTGAGTTCATGTGGGATTAGTGCCGGCATGGTATGAGGCATGCATTGCCAAAAGTGGTATTTCCTTACGATGGGACCTTGCAGGTAGGATATGAGTGTAAATCTTGTACGGAGATAGCGGTTTTGGTGGTGAGCATGTTGGGGGCTTGAATAAAGGTTCTTTAGGGGTTTGTGTAAGGCGCGTAATATAAGTATTAGTAGCAGTTTTTATTAACTTAAAATAATACTTTTATTAAATTAGTTTAGGTAGTATACTAACTACTTAATATAATTACCTAAGATAAGCTTTTTAGCCTATTTAATAATTATATTTAATATATAAAAAGAACTTAAATATATTTACTAAGGAATAAAAAGGCTATCTTAGTTACTTTTATTATAGGTTTTTAACTTAATATTAAAAATACTCCTTAAAATATAAGCTTTTATAAAAAGAATAGTTATTAGTAAAAGTTATTTATAACTTAACTATTTTATATACTATAATACCTTTTTTATTAATATAATATTATAACTTAATAAGTAA